>JANLJB010030912.1:0-37043 GCA_026212285.1 Bursera cuneata | reverse complement strand
AAATCCATCAAAACACAAACAATCCAAAGAGTTCAATCTCATACAGCAGATCCACTGATGCATCCTAAACCCAGAAACAATCAACCCATATTCAAGAAACCGAGTCAAACTTACCTGACAAACCCCGAACAATGAGCTGAGCACAAGTTCCGGACATGGAATTGTCTTGCAGAAGTCTCTGTTAGAGTCAAAACAAGATAGTTCTCGAGACACCACAAAGTTCACTGTAACATCTGATGATCCAACCACGAAGTAAACGTCCCACAAAATTAGAAACAGTGAAATCCCGCAAAGTAAAAGTAGTTGAGTAGTTTATGTCAAGTTCAAGCGGATCTGATTGGTGATGATTGTGACATGGGACCAAAAGGTGTTGTGTTATGTTTCCCCCACAATTCTCTCCTCCGTGCTTGGGGGTTTCTAATTCTACTTGGGATAAGTACTGATTTTGTTTCTTTAATGAATGAGTGAATGAGTTTCGCTTCTCTTGCTTGCAGCGTTTGTGAGAAGATGCCAACAAGCTTTGAGCATTCAATAAGCTTTCAACAGTCAAACATCCTAATCAGGGTTTACAGTCAAATGCTTATTACTCAATACTACTGGTGAGAAACCACTTCCCTACTCCATGCATGGCTTTCTTTTATTAAGGTTTTTTTTTTTTCTACAAAGAGAAAATTCTATGTTTTTGGAATAACTTGAGAAATTTTCTCCATCTCCTTTTCATTTTTCCTAATCAATTTTTTTTCTTTTAAATAAATTTGATAGTTAGAAAACATGTGAGATATACATCTCCCACCCACCGACTCAAGTAGGTGGTTCTATCATTGAAATTATGGATTCTATCTACTAAAATTTTTGTGATTTATAAACGCTTTTGTTGCCTTGCTACAAAAATATTTAAGAACTCCGAATCTTAAATTTTCTCCATCTTTAATATATCTATCTATCTACACGTGTGATATTGATATGTAAAGAAAAAGTAATGCGTTAAATGAGTTGTATGTGACATAAATATGATAAATATGATAATACTTTAAAAATAGTTTTGACCAAGTCTGACTCTGAAAAAATGAGTTTAGTGCTACTTTTAAGTTTTAACCATCAATGAAACTTTAACCGATTCTAACTGTTCAGAATCATGTTATTCATGTGTGTGCCGTTCTATTTATTTTTTTTCTTGCCCTTTAATTTTCAACTCAATTTTACAGTTCTTTACCAATGGCAATAGAGTTTCTGGGCCCTTTACTGCTTTCGCTCATGCTAAAGAGAGGCCACATAGGGCCACACACAAATTGGTTGTGGGCAACAAATTGAGACTTACAACATGTTAACATGAGACCAACCTTTTTCCTCATGGGGCAATTAATAACTTAGTACTTTGTTATCATTAGATCCTACTATATAAAACATTATAAATATGGTTTATATCATTGGATCAAAGTTAAGAAACCTATAAAAGGTACAAACCTTCAATTTTATCTATTACATGGGAAGAAGTTTAATCTTAAAGGATAAAAAATACGCTTCATACGAGTTTAAGATACGTTAAAAATATGTTTTTGATATACTGACGAGCACTGATCAATAATTCTCTCTCTAGATCATAAGGAGTTATTTGTTAGATCTTAAGAAAACCGGCAACTAAATGATAGGTCTCCTAGTTGGTCGATTAAAAAAAAAAAGATTTGGTTAACTTTTGAAATATCTCCTCTAAACTTGGTTATTTATCCAAGTTGTCCTAATGTTTTTAGATAATATTTTCTTTTTTCCTTCTTTTAGAGCTGAGATATATGAGTTTACCAAGTTGATCAAATGTTGATTCAAATTTTCAAAATGAAAAGATTTTGAAAAATCTTTTGAACAACTAATAAATAGGTGTCACTTTGTCCATGATTGGAAATGTTGCCATACAAAGATTATGTGGGTAGGTATTGACACAAATTGGCCCAATTTAAAACAAGATAAAATAAATGATGTTTGATGCCTGGAATAAGTAGTTGAGGCATCCAATTGTTTTGATTAGTTGACCCAACTTTCGCCGTCACCATCAATACCTTCATTACATCACACCTTTCGTTAGGGTTGTTTGGGGCAGACCACAACCAAACTTTATAAAATTCGAGTTTGGGATTCAACTACTATGAAATGGATTTCATTACCTTACCAATCTGATATGTTGTTTGACATTTTAAAGTGAATTTTGTCACCATTTTATCCTCAAATGTCACTAACTTGACATTCAGATACTGCTATTGGGAAGCACAACAATCTCTACCAACCTCAAGGTGGTGCTCACCTATTGCCCCCTGCCCCAGTTGAAATTTCTGGCGAGTGGGACTGTCAAGTACAGAATTTTGGCAATGTCTGTGTAGGCCAGCCTAATAATTGAATAAAATTATTTCAACCATTGAGCAGATCTAAATCCTATGTGCCTTCCAGAAAGAAAACAAGTATTCTATGTCTTATTAACATTTCTCACATGATATTTACATCATTATCCATGATATAAAATGTCTTAGGACATCATGGAGTGTACCTTTTTATTAACTTGCCCAGCAATGAACTCAATTTTTGTTTGTACATTTCCTATGCAATCTGAATGGCAATGCCTAAATCTATAACCTATCCAAGGGGTTGGGGACGATTGACCATCTGGAGAAGCTTCTGCCCTTCACTTGATAATTCCTCACCACCCAACTGAGTACTAGAGCCACCATCACAATAGAAAGAGAGAGCATTGATGCCCATAACGAATGCATTGAAACCTTAAGCGATCTGCACTGCTTCTGTACTAATTCAGAAAATATGTCCTTCACAATTTTGCACTCTGTCAAGTATTTCAATTCAGGATAGATATCTATCATGTCCTGTAAAGATTCACTGTAAGCCCGAGCCTTGTCATAGGCACCCTGGGGGATGAATTTCCCTTCCCTTTCACATGCTTCACTTGAATTTTCTTTGTAACATGTGAATCTTGAAAGAACCTACATGCGAGTTTTATAGAAAAAGTTAGCTATTTCTATATGTTAGAGGAACCAAGTATCGAATCCAAAAACACTAATCTATTGAGTTGAGGAACCAATATTTCCTCCTCTTAAATGTGGTATATGGTGCTAATTGTTTCTGTCCCGACATTAAGTCTTAACATTGATAGTTAGGAGGTTTGACTCTCATAACTGAATTAAAATAATTTAGTATCCAACCCAAAAAACTTACCTATTTGTATCTCCATTTATAACGATTCAATTTCGAGTTTAGATAATAAAATTAAATGCATCTTACACGTCAAGTCCTCCCAAGTAAGATGCAGTTTCTCCAATTCCCCCAACTTGGTTTCAGGATAAGTTTGTATTAGATATTTAAAGCTATTTTTGACAATTCGAAAACAATCAGTAAACTATTTGCTTACATCCGGTAAGTTGCGGATTGGAAGGGCATCTTTGGGGCAGTTTTCTGGTACATAATTGTAATCAGGCCCTCCTGAGAAAGGGTTACAAATCTCCTGAAATTGTGCTTGATAATCATTTTCTCCGTTGAAAGCAAGCAACAAAAATACGTCTGCTACTTTCGTGTTCAACTGCAACAAAAGAGGTAGTAATAAATTGTCGCAGGAAAATATTTAATTAACAAATGAAGTCTCTCTGTGTGTACCTTGGCTATGGAATTATGAATAATCTGGCCAATTTTTGCTAAGGTTTTAGTTGTTTGTGTTGAATCCATGCATGGTAATATGGAGCTCAGACTGTTATTTTCGGGATTTTGCACAAAATCCTGAAAAGCCGCACAAGTATCACCTGCAAAACTGCATTGCACTTGAGAATTTAATTACAATTGTAAATGAATTGGAAGGTGCTTAGCTATATCTCATGGAAAGTTCAAATAAATTAATTACTCACGTATGAAGGAAGAAATCAAAGCCAGTCAGAACCCAGAATATGGTAGTCAAGATCCAGCAGAGAACAATTATACTGGGAAATAAAGCTTAAATTCAATGATTTATATAACCAACCGGTTTCAATACATCTGATCTTAGTAGTATAAAAACAATCCAAGTAACAAAGTAAAATGTACTTACGACATGAATCTAGGGTGCCAATGCAAAATGATTAGAACTGAGCCAAAGCAGCAGCAACCCATTAGTCTAATCATGCATGAAAGCTAGTTTTCAATCACATCTTTGTCAGAATCAACCATATACCACACCCTTTACTGCATGCATTAATTAATTACCTAGAGCTGCGACGACCAGGACCAAGTTGACGATCACAACCGCCAGATGTAACGTATATCTACATCAACACAGTACAAACAATCTTCTAAAATGAATTAAGATTCAATTTCATGCAAGCTAGCATTATGAGAAGAAAATTAATAGTTGCTTACGAAGATTTAATTGCCCGATTAACTGATTGACCACTCTTCTGAATAAATGTTTGGATGTCTTGCGATTCATTTTCAAGTCTATGAGCGGTGAAGTTCAACTGTCTAGATGTTTTTGGATCATAGGGAAGCAATAGATTTTCTATAATTGTCAATGCCTTGATCACATGTTCGATGCTGTAGCGCACATCCTTGCCTGCTTTCAGAATCGTATTCTCCAATTTCTGGGACCTCTTCACAGAGTTGTGATTTTCCACCACCACGAAACTGGCAGCAACTCTTTGAATTCAAGTATACATGCATGCATGCAAAGCACGCATTATTTTATCAGTCAACCGCTATATAACCTGTTTTCGAGTTACTAATTTTTTCATATAGAAGATTGAAATTGTTAAATTTTGAAATTTTTTCAAAATTTCAAAAATATTTAACCATACTCACATGGCGAGAATGGTCAAGAGGAGAACCAGCAGGAACATAAGGACGAAATAACGCTCCAAATGGTCAAAAACGGCAGAAACGGAATCGTCAGTCTTACAAAACGTGAAAATGCCAAAGCCCAGCCCACATAGCAACCAAACTGCCGCTACTACAAAACCATGTACGCCTGTAAATGCGGCCGACTGAAACATTATTTAAAACCCACAAATCAATTCTAAGTTCACCATCTTATTTAATAATATCAGTTTATTTAACTCTATAAACCATTCAAGTAAATGAAATTATATAAAAAATGCACCTTAATTTTTTGTTTATAAACTTAAAAAAGTTCAAATTTTATTTTTAAGTAATTCAAATTAATTAATAAATAAGATTTTATGAATTTTTATCTATTCATGACCTTTAAGAGATAACTTATATCACTACAAATTGAGATATGTAAGCTTGAGAATAAATATGCATTTTCAATATTTATTGAACTTATATTCATTTTTCTTCAAAATTTTGGATAACTTGTGAAATAATAAAAAATCTAATTCATTTCTAATTAGATTTTTTCTGCATAATCAATAGAGGAGCTGATGAGTTGTTGAAATCAAATGATTTGATTATCAAATTTTATACAAGTTGACAAGTAATTCATAACTTTGTTTAAAAGGTATTTTTGTCCTGAAGATTAAACTTGATTAGACAATAAAAAAATTAAATTAATAAAAAATCAAAAGACTTATAATAATAACATAAAATAATCACATACACATATATAGTCGTAATTTTGTGAATTGTCAATTTCATGGAAGAAAACTGAAAACAGTGAAGAAGAAATAAACATAGAAAAACATTGCATGAGCATGAGTGTAACTTACAGCCCAATAATGGTTGTTTCGAAGATCGTAAGTGCCATTGTAGTACTTGAAATTAGGGAGAGGATCCGATCTCTTAAAGTTGCGTTCCTGAACCTGAACAGCTGACACTACCACTACCATCTCCGGCGAAAGCAAAGAAGTGAAAATCACGAGCAAAATTGTAAACGAGGGAGCTGCTGCAACTCCTTTCGGCTTGGACATCACTTGCGATGGAACTTTTGCAACAGGAAAAGGACGATATGCATTCATCGAATTCGAAATCATTTTTCAAGTTAAGAACGAGAAAGATGGAGAGGCTGTTGGATTAGCAAGCTTGGCTGACTTGGAGAGTAAGGTAAGGATAGCTTGTGGTTATGGTTTTGTCAAGTGTTTTTTTCTTTACAGACGCCGAAATTTCGGCTTAGATGCATTAGAAACTCTTCCAGAATTGGCGATTAATATTTTTTTCTCTTAAAAATTAGTTTATTAATACTCTAATGACTTGGAATATATATATATATATATACACGATTAATTCAATAAATATAGATAAATTCATCTTACTACTCGTATAATGTCTATAATGTCACATAGTAGTTGGGATACAAAATTAAAATAGAGAATTTACCGATAGCATTACTGTTATAAATTTTACATAACTTAAATTTGTCCAATCAAGTAATCAAAATATGAACTATGATCGAACAGTCACGAATCTCATAATTCAGGATTGAAGACAAAATCGGGCCGGGCCACTGTCTTCAGGCCTCAAGGCTGGCTCATAGGATGGTTGAGTCCATTATACATCCTTTGTTTGGGCTCATTTGTGACTGCACATGGGCTTGAACGCATAAATTGTTCACTTGGACATAGTTTTCGGGAATGATGAATGGGGATAATTCTAAATAGAAAAATAAATATTTTTTCATCAATAGTATCTAGCTCAACCTATCCCATTCTCATCTCATCAATAACAAATATTTTTTAAAGTTGAAGCCAATGATATTTAATTAAAATGATAGAGTTTTTTTCTTATGTTGTATTTATTTTTAAAGAGACTAAATTTGTATGAACGTGGTGACTAAAAACAGAGAAGAGAGAAAAGAGAAAATGGAAAATTTCAAAGTTGAAAATAAGAGTCTTTTGAGTTTCTTGGTTGAGATTGGCTGGGTAGACGAGAAAATTAGGAAAGTTGACTATATTTCATTTTAACCCCTTCCATTTGACTAATTTTTTAATTTCCCAAATATTCTCCACTAATTTTTTAAATTTCTTAGAGGTCATTTTATTATGTATTTAGCGAAATGCAAATTATTGATGAAGGTGGAAACTAATATCTAATTGTCTAATAAATAATTAGATCACATTCTATTAATATAATTATTAAATCAAAATATGGATCAAATTTAATAATAATTATTGGACCGCTAACGTTGCGATGTCTAATATTCTCTTTAAAAAATTGCCGTTGAGCCGTTGGCTCGAGTCCAAATCTTTCTACATGGCACAGTTGGAACAGTTGGCATAGCTGCTCTCCCAGCTGAAAGTCTTTCATATTTGACATCCACCCGCCAATAATTACCAACCACATTTGGTTCGTTTTCTTCACTCGCGTTAAACAATCGTGGGAAGACTCAAAAATGCTCTCAATTTATATAGAATCTTCTCCTGATTGGTCCACGTACAGAACACACTGAAGCAAAGCTTTTGCGCCGCCTGTAAAATCAAGACCCTTAACAGAATATCCAATCAGCACTGCCACGTAGTAGGCACGGACGGTGGAGATTCGAATCGTTTAATTGAAATTAAGTGATTGCAATCTAATAATAACGTAAATTTAGTGAACAAAATTTAACCCCAATTAACCGCTTAATCATCGCTTTTTTGTAATAATTACGAATTTGAAGTTTGAGTATATTTGGTCCATTTGAGTTTGTGGTGCGTACGAATACGGCAAATCAGTAGACGCAAAGCAAGCGAAGCGAAGTTTCTTCATCTTCATCTTCATCTTCGCGTGAGGCCAATTCAGGAGCAGGCAGAGGCTTAGTAGATCTCTCTTTTAGCTTTTTTGTTTTCGATTCTCTGATAATCGGCAATGGGATTGTGGGAAGCTCTTCTTAATTGGCTTCGCAGGTTAGATATCTTGTTCTACGTGATTGCAATGCTAACGTTCGAAGTAGCGAATTTGATAAGGATATATTATCATTGAAAGCTCACTCTTTTGTTTGTATGATACAGCGTTGCCATAATACTTGTTCTTGTAGTTGTCTTTGAGCTTGTGTTTTGGTGATAATATACATTTTTTATGGTGTTGGTAATGATTTATTTATTTATTTTGGAATTTTTCTGAATGTAATTCCTGAGAGAAAAATAGATATTTATATATTCGTTTTTTTGCCGTTCTTCTGAGGATGTGTAGTGTTATTTTTTATTTTTTAACATATACAATTTGATTGAATGACTGGAATGCTATTTGTTGTAATGAAATGTCGTTGAGGATGATGACATTGGTTGACAGATAGCGACAGGGATTTTATTTGACTTAAAACAACAGAAATTATGAATGGATATTAAAAAATAATGATAAGAACAATAGATTAGTTATTGACGTGTACTTGGATCAGAACAGTTGCCATGGTTGTTTCCAGTATCTGACTTATAAACTTGTAACTCCCCATATTATCGAGACTGGATTTAAGAAACCATGATATGAAAATTTAGTAGTGTAGCTTGTTTTGAACAGTGAAGATGCTTACAATCAATATTATTGTGATTTTCTTATCATTTGTGTTAAAGAAATTGCTTCAGTAGGACTTCATATGTTATTAAGGGTATTGTCCATGACAATTGTTCTGAAGATGGAGTTTAATCCTTGCTATTCTAGTAAAATGGATTTATTAGAGTTGTGTGGTAAGAGTAAAACTGATGTTAAAATTTTTTCTGCAAGTGCAAGTCAATCCTGAAAAGGTGATAATTTTGTTCTGTTAAAGTGCATGAAAAGGTTTTACATTGCTTTTTTTAATGGATGATGAATTATTTTAAAACAGTTAAGTGATGTGACATATGGAAGCTGTAATGTGACTTTCATGGATTTGCAATGTTAAACATAGATATAGATTTGGATTGGGCTTGCATAAATGGTATTGAACGCATGAATTGGAAATTCCAGACATAAATATTGTCATACTTTGAGGTCCCGTTGGAAACAGAAGCCAATTTGATGCTGAATGGGAAGGGGGGAAATGGTAAAAATCCACGATATTTAAATTAATTAAGATAGGGAAATTATGGGTTAAAGTTAGGTATTTCAAATTTTCTTTTGTGGATTCAGTGTACTTTAATTAAATTTTAATTATGCTTGTTTGTCAATTTTGTAGCTTTTGTAAGAGGCCGTACTGCTCCTGAACTGGAAACGTCGGTACTTTTAGTTTAGGTCTTATGGATAAGATATGGATTTTGCTGGGGTTTAAGTATGAAATTTTTTCAGAGTGAACAATAATAATTTCAACAGATGGTGGTCTTTCATCTTTTCTAAAATTCTGATAGGCAACATTTTTTTGTTTGACTATTTGCCTTTCCCAGTTGACATTTATTAATGCTTTAGAAATATGCTCAATTTACTTTATATGGGGTTGCAGCCTCTTTTTTAAACAGGAAATGGAGCTGTCCCTTATTGGACTTCAGAATGCTGGAAAGACCTCCCTTGTAAATGTTGTTGCGGTAAGCACATTATAATGGATATAGTGCACTTGTATGTTTTTGTTTGTGTTTTTTTTTGGGGCTGACGCGCTGAAAATTCATTTGTTTTTCTTCTTTTTAGACTGGTGGATATAGCGAGGACATGATCCCTACAGTAAGTTGTATCTTTCAAGAACATTTTACCTGCCTGTTACCCTACTAAAAACATAATGTCTTTCACAATTTTATTTCTGTGCATTTCATGATCTTTGATCCCTAAGTGGTAATCTAAGACAGTCAATGGCATGATTTTCAGGTTGGATTCAATATGAGGAAAGTGACAAAAGGAAATGTTACAATTAAGCTATGGGATCTTGGGGGTCAACCTAGGTTCCGCAGTATGTGGGAACGATACTGTCGTGCAGTCTCTGCTATTGTGTAAGGACCTAATTTGCCATGTTTGATTCTCTTATTCTGCAGTCTCTTATGGTTATATGCTGCACTGTTATTTTTGTAGGGGATTAAAACCTGAATGCAACTATTTTTTTTTTGTTATTTGTTTGCTGTTATTTTTAGTTTTAAAATTTTTAATGCTATAACTTGGTTTTCAAATTTAGGTTTATGAGCAGAGTTCATTTGTTTGTGAAAGCTCTGGAATTTTGGTGGAGTATCTTTGGTTAGATAATCAATATTTTGAAGCGATAGTTACTGTTTGCTAGTAATTAATCAACATTTGATTTTGGATACTAGAAATAATGCAGCCAAAATTTATGAATGGAATGTTATTAGTTATATATGTTATCAAATCACCCTAATGTTTTGGTGTTTTAATTGTAACTATTGCTTTTGGCAATTAGAACTGCAAGGTCAAAAGTTTGTCGATTGAAACCTAGGAGAAAATTATGTTATTGCAACTGAAACTTAGGGAAAAAGGTTCTATTTTGGTGTTTTAATTATTTAACCAAATAATCTTGAATGCCACTCTGGCAGCTCTTCCATTCTGAAAAGTGGTTTCTCTTTGAATCTAATTTAAGTATATTGATGGAACAAGCTACAACTGTCCCACAAAGTAATATATAGAWAATTGTACTTGTCATGCAATTTGGATCAATGAGATTGCTGGGTTGGTAAGTCAGTGTGGTAAGGATATCTGATCTATGGTTGATAACAAGAAGGAAGTTAAAAACATCTTTATAGAATTCCGCTGCTATATAAATATAATGTACACTCTGATGAGATTACTGTGTTGGTAAGTTATTGAGGCTAGGATATCTACTATGTGGCTGACAAAAAGAAATTTAAAACCATCTTTACAGAATACTTATTCTTTAGTATGAAGACTAGTTTTCAAAGAAAGTTTAGTCTCATCTGTTTGGTTGCTGCTTCCATGGGGTTTTTTCTTAAGATCTACAATTGCCTTCAATTATGATATTGCGCTTGCTTCTTCTGTTATTAACATTTGGGGAGGGTTTATGAATCCTGTTAATACTACTTGTTGCATGGGTGACTTTTATCTAGCAAACTGAACCCTTATCTGTTAGTCAAATGTTTTTCATTCATGAGCACCAATTCTTAGACAACCAAGTTAAAAAATGCATGAATGAAATAATTCTCTTAATTCAATTAAAAATGAAATAACTGAGTCGATATTTAGCTTTTTGTTGATTATTGATTTTTTTTAATTTTCCTGCAGTTATGTGGTTGATGCTGCTGATCCTGAAAATCTGAGCATCTCAAAAAATGAACTTCATGATTTGCTGAGCAAACCATCCCTTAGTGGCATCCCTTTACTGGTGCTTGGGAACAAGATTGACAAGCCAGGAGCCTTATCTAAACAGGCTTTGACAGATCAAATGTCTGACATTTTTTACTTCTGTAATCCAAATTTTCAGTATTAAGTGAAACTATTTGGCAAATGCTGAACATTATTGGGATTTTTTATATTTTGGTACTAAAAATGTAATTACATGGTGCAGGGGTCTCAAATCTATCACTGACAGAGAAGTTTGCTGCTTTATGATCTCATGCAAGAACTCAACCAACATCGACTCTGTCATCAATTGGCTTGTGAAGCATTCCAAATCAAAGAGCTGAGAATACTATTCTTTTCTTTAATTCTTTTATTTTTTTTGTGGATTTCTGTGTGATAATTTCAGAAGGATGGGTTTCTCTTGGTGTTGGACAAAGATTTTCAGTCAACTAATTTGGGTTTCTGATTGTTTCATTATAACTGTATATTAGATAATTTATTCTTAATTTATTGAGCTTCTGGAGGCTTGATCTTGCATGATGCTTGATTGCTTTCTTCTCTCTCAGCAATTCCCTTATTTACTTGAGAAGTTTGATTATAAGTGGTTATCAGATTAGTAGTTTGCTGCAGCAAACCTGCGTTAAAAAGAAGTCTCTATAAGAAGAGGTGGTTGCAAAAATAACTAAAATTATAAGAAATTTTTTAAAAATTTTGATGTGAGAAATGCAAGGACAGAGTTACAAAACGTGATTATAACCTCTAATTTTTTTTAAGTTACTTTTTAGAAGTTCCTATAATTTTTTTCAATTGATTCACTTATAAAAATGATGCATATACCTCATTGCTAAATGAATAAATTAAACCATATAATTTCAACTTTAAAAATTTTTCTCTACAAATTAAGGGATAAATAAAGAAATGATGTAAATAAGAAATGCTCAATAAAAAATTAATTTATTCTAATATTATGTATGCTCAATAAACTGATAGGATTGGCCTTTCTTATTGGAAAAGATCGTAAAAATTAGTCATAAATTTTTTTTGGATATTTTCTAATAGTCATAAAATTTGTTGGATAATTTCTAATGGTATATATTAAGACTAAAAAATATGTGTACTTTTATTAGTATAATCATTAATATATTTTTAAAAATTATATTAAATTAATTATTTTATAATATTATATAATTTTTATAATAAAAAACATATTTCTTATGATTATAATTTTATTATATTTTTAAGTCTTAATACGTGTGCATACACTTTTAAGATTTCCCTTTAAAGAAATGATGAAATTCTAATTTTATTAAATTAAAAATAATAATAACTCTCCGTACCACTATTTTTATACATTTCTTCTCCTCTTTTTGTCGTCAGCACAGGATATTTATATACATGATTTTTTTTATTTCAATTGGAAGCTTAAAACGGAGCTAAGACCCAAAAACCTTAGCCATTAGTTTGATTGCTTCACTCGTACCTCCCGCCATGGAAGCACAGCCAGTCCCTCTTCAACTCCCTGCACCTGCACAACTCGACCCCAACACCGAAAGGATCAAACAAAAGCTCCTTCACAACGGCATCGTTCCCACCCCCAAAATCCTCCGAAACATTCTCAGAAAACAACTGCAGAAACACAACCGTAAACTTGCCAAAACCCAATCTCAAGCCCTCACCCCACCGCTCACGCACTCTCAACAACAAGCCCTGGCCGAGGAACAACATTTCCAAACCCTGAAACGCGAATACAAGAGCTTCAACAGAGCTGTCGCCGCAAAAACCGGCGACTCACTTGTGGGGAAGCCGTGGGAGAGGATTGAGAGGCTTCGGTTCAGAGAACTCGCCGCTGAGAGCAGAGAGTTTGTTGGGGACAATTTGAAAAGGGAGAACTTGAGAGAGTTGAAGGAGATGTTCGAGAAGGATTTGAATTGGGTTCTCGACAACGACATTGAATTGGAAGGGGAAGTTGAAAATGTTCGGGAGTGGGACCCGGCGAAACGGTGGAGGAGCGAGGCCGAGGCTATTCGGGTTCTTGTTGATAGGTTTTGAGTTGTGATAGTCAAATTTTGGTGCTTAACATTGCCATTTTGTTTCTCATTTATGATTATTTATTTATTTATTTATTGCTTTTTGATTTTTTGGGTACTTTTAGGTTGAGTGAAAGGGAAATGACGGTGGAGAACTGGAAATTTGTGAGGATAATGAAGCAGTCAGGTTTGGTGTTTACAGAGGGTCAGTTGCTGAAGATTGTGGAGGGGCTTGGAGGGAAAGGAAGTTGGAAACCAGCGATGTCAGTTGTTGAATGGGTTTATGGACGGAAGGAGCGAAGAGATTCGAAGAGCAGGTATAATTTTTTTATTTGTTGGTTTCAGAACTATTTGCTAGTTGCATTATGATCTTTGTTCTGAATTTTGTGTAAATGAATATCTAAAGGTGTGTATTATAATAGGAGAACCCCGAGGGACGGTTGAGTGGTAAAGATACTTAATTCCAATCACGAGGTTAAAGGATTCAAATTATGGGGCTGCTTAGTTAGGATATGATCACAAGCTTCTTGGCTACCAGAATTGTAGCGGTTTGGAAGTAGCCTTCAGTTTCGAATTAGTTTTTCAAACTCGGAAAAGATGGTTTATCATAGATGGGATAAGAGGAAATTGCAAGTTAGTGCTTTGAATATATTCTTTCTAACCTTGGTTTTCGGAAGCCAGTCTTCTTATTGAGCAGAGTTGCATGGGATGGATCATAGACTTTGTGATGGTAGGTTTTGACAGAATCTTTGACTGAACTGATACTTGGGCCTGCGATTTTTGTTGGATAAAAGTGGGTTTTGTGGTGTAGTATTCATGGTTGTCAAACTATTTCCTAGGTAGGACAAAACTGCAACTTGGATTTGTTACTTTGTTGATGTAGGCCTTAATTTTTCTCCCGAAAATTGTACGGTCAAAACTTGACATGGCTGCTGGGTTGACTATTGTTTACTTGCACATAAATGTGTTTGCTTGCTTTCAAATTTTTAAAATTATTGTGACTTTTATAAATGCTTGAAACTATGTTACTTTCAAGGTGTTTATCTTTTCTGATGTAAAGAATTAACTGCTTTTGTAGGTTTGTTTACACAAAACTTTTGGCAGTTCTTGGAAGGACAAGGAGGCCGAGGGAAGCTCTTGACATTTTCAATCTGATGCTTGTAATATTCCACGGATGCTACTTTACATATTGAGTGTTTCTTTCTCTTCTTCTAATTTGTAGTATTACTGGATTGAGTCTCAGACTAATGTTGTTCAGGAAGATTGCCGTACATATCCTGATATAGCTGCATATCATAGTGCTGCTGTTACACTTGGTCAAGCGGGTTTTTTGAAAGAATTGATGAAATTAATTGAGCGCATGAGGGAAAAACCTTCCAAAAGGATTAAAAATATGTGGCGCAAGAATTGTGATCCTGTCCTTGAACCTGATATAGTTGTATACAATGCTGTAAGAGGGCATTACTATTTTTCCAACTCTTTTTACTTCCACTGGCAAATGACTTGATTACTCAACCTCTATCAAATTGCATTTTAGGTACTAAATGCTTGTGTTCCATCGCATCAGTGGAAAGGCGTCTTTTGGGTGTTCAAGCAACTGAGAAAGAGCAGTCTGAAACCTAATGGAGCAACGTATGGACTTGCAATGGAGGTAAATACTGAATTATAAAGTTTACAGGCATGTACCATTCGAGCATGATTTGTAATCATTTGGAACCTAAGTAACCAAGTCATATCATATGTTTCAGAGCCATATATTGGATATTTTGAAATTTAACTAATTTTATAAAGCAGTAACCAAAAATTATAACATCTTCTTGATTTGTGAAATTTCTTTTATAGTTTTGTGTTCTACTGGGGAAAGATTCCATTAGTATATGATGGATATAATATATTGTTTAATTCTTAAGCATAAAAGAACTTGTTACAGATTAGATGTTTCATTACTTTTCTGGAGCCTGTGTTTAGTGCATGGAATGTTATGGTTAGTGCCTGACTGGAAAGAACTTCTATTTGCAGTTGTTTTTAGTTCATGGAATGTTATGGTTAGTGCCTGACTGGAAAGAACTTCTATTTGCAATTGTTTTATCCTCAATATATATCTGTATTCAAGTCTTACAGGAGCTGCTTGTTGAAAGGTAATGCTGCAATCTGGAAAATATGACCTTGTCCACGAGTTTTTTAAGAAAATGAAGAAAAGCGGAGAGGGCCTAAGTGCGCTTACCTATAAAGGTAGTTTTCTTTCTTCTTTTTTGTTTTAAAATACTGATATTCGGTGGCTCGTACCAATTTGATTTGTGTTTTTCCAGTTCTTGTCAGAGCTTTTTGGGAGGAGGGTAAAATTAATGAAGCTGTTGAAGTAGTCAGGGATATGGAGCAAAGGGGAATTGTTGGGAAAGCCAGTGTGTATTATGAGCTTGCACGCTGCCTCTGCAATAGTGGCAGGTGGCAAGATGCTATGATAGAGGTGAGTTTCTTTGTCTTTCAGTGGTGCTTGGATCTATTGTGGTTGGTATTTGGCTCCAATATATGCATGTTGGATCTAGTTGTGGATACTACTTGGGCATTAGTGAAGATGAAAAAAAAAAAAAACTCTTCAATCTAACACTTGCCTGCAGGTGGAGAAGATGAAAAAACTCCGTCGTACTAAACCTCTGGAGGTTACATTCACTGGTCTGATAATGTCTTCTAGGGATGGAGGACATGTTGATGATTGTGTATCTATATTTCAACACATGAAAGGGTATTGTGAACCCAATATAGGGACTGTAAATGTCATGCTTAAAGTTTATGGCCAGAATGATATGTTTTCTAAAGCTAAGGAGTTATTTGAAGAAACTGTTGGAGCCAATTCTGTTTCTTACACTTCCCTTAGTCCAGATGAGTACACATATAGCTCAATGCTTGAGGCATCTGCTACTGCACAACAATGGGAATATTTTGAGTATGTTTACAAGGGTATGGCTCTTTCTGGGTATCAGTTACATCAAGCTAAACATGCATGGCTACTTGTTGAAGCATCCAAAGCTGGAAAGGTAAGCTATATTCTTCTTTTGACATAAAATTTTTAACTGGATTAGATCTGTTGGGCCCTTTTACTATGCTGAAACTCTCTATTCCACATGGCACTATGAATAAGTAATACTTTCATTTTTCCTCTGAAGTTTAGAGGGACAACCACTGTAATACTCAAAAGCTTTTCATCTTGAAAGTGGTTTAAGTAGGCCAAATGGCTGGATTTTTTCATTTTATATTGTTACATTAATTGTCATGTGGTCCTATCATACGCGTTACTGGATGTGCAGGGTGGATCATGTCTAACAAAGTTTGTTTCATTTTGAATGTAGTGGCATCTATTAGAGCATGCATTTGACACACTTTTGGAGGCGGGAGAAATACCTCATCCAATGTTCTTTACTGAAATGCTAATTCAAGCTACTGCTCAGAGTAATTATGAGAAAGCTGTCAACCTTGTCAACACTGTCGCTCATGCGCCATTTCAAGTCAGTGAAAAACAGTGGACTGACCTTTTTGAGAAAAATGGAGACAGGATTACCGGGGACAATTTAGAGAAATTGTTGAATGCTCTCTGTAATTGTGATGTGTCATCTGAAATCACAGTCTCAAATTTGTCAAAGACATTGCACACTTTGTGTGGATCAGGCAAAGAGAAAGACTTCTCAAGTTCTACCTGTTACGGCTGCCAGACCACAGATGTTTTACACATCGATGGCAAGAACGAGGGATTTGATATAAACAGAACAGAAAATGTTCTAAGTTCCTCTGCAAGTATGACAGGTGGAAACGTCAACATGGAAGCAGATTCTCTTATCCACAGAACTGAGGTTGCAGTTGATATACATTCTGTTAACCACTCTGGAACAGATTGTGAGGATGATAACCCGCTATCTAGGCCATGCACCACTCTAGAGCGTTTTGATGATGATGAAGAATCGGGTGAATACTCTGATTATCTGGACAACGAGCTCTCGAAACTCTATCTAAATGGACATTCTAATGATGATGATGAGCTTGAAGTTCAAGTGCCAAGAGATGAGGTGGATGATTCTCATGGCTCAGAGCTGCCCACAGCAAATGAAATACTGGAAACATGGAAAGAAAGTCAGAAAAAAGATGGGATATTCTTACCCTTTGAACTTGGGAAGAAGTGAGCGTAAGTCTCTCTTTTGAACCAGCTCTCTTCATTTGGGTGGTAGCCTTGTATCATTTAGGTAATTTAGCAATTAGCATGATTTGGTTTCTACAAGATGGTTGTATTTATGTGTAGAAACAGATCATACATGTTAAATGTATATTTTATATGTATTATGTACATCTTCATATACAAGATTAATTAGGCATCTCTCTACTGTTGACCTCCATCCATTCCTCTCGCAATACAATGTAAAGTTGCAAATTGAGTTGTGGCAGATTCCTAACCAAAAAAGATTTGTAATAATGAAGACTTAAATTTTTGAATGAAAAGATAAATGGTACGACTTTCTCAAATTTGAATTTTATTGTATAAGATGAATGAGTGAATTAACTCAAAATTTTGAATTAAAATATCCTGATTCATTAATAAAAATATAAATGAGGCACTTCATATTCTATCTTCCGATATATATGATGATTCTTTCACCGTTTTGAGTCGTTAATTTATTCGCTAGGCTTGTATGTGTTCGAATTTCTTATTTCCTTTAGCTTGTCGCTCGTGATATTAGATAAAACAAATCTCGGGTTTTGTTTCCCTTCTGAAAAAAAAATCTTTAGGATAGTTCCATTTAATCTCTTTTCCATTACTGTTCTCAAATGGCTTACATTTTCATAAATGTAAAAATAAATAGGGAAAGTAATAATATAATTTATGAAATTTACTTTAAATACAATAACATCCCTTAACTTGAAATTTATGACATGGATAAATGTACAATGTTTTATGTACCATTTTTAATAATCAAACAACCCCATTTCTTCTATTTTTAATTTATTAATATTTGATCCAAAAATTAAAAAATTTGTAGAATTTAGGATATGTTAGTAAAAATTTTATGCCATTTAAGTTAAAAATATTTTCAAAAAATTATAATTTCATATTTACTCTAAAATACAAATTATTTTTAACAACTTGAGTTAGTCTTTATTTTTGACAAGATTATTTGTATACATGTATTTTGTTAAATTTGAAATGTTATAATTTTTTATGATATGTAAATAAAATTGATATATATATATTTTTAAAGTATGATAAAATTTTAAGAAAAAAAAAAAAAAATCTAAAAACTCTAGCACATATTTCCAATATTACCCTCGGCTTCCTCCTACAAAGTCCAAACCCCAAAATTTTGGCTCTTCTCTTCACTCTAGCAGTTCCCTTCCTGGAGCTACCACTTTGGATGAAACACCAAACCACCCTCACTTCACTCTGAAACATGTCCTCCATAACCACAAAAATTCCCACTAAGTCCCTAGCCGGACTCATCACCGCCCTCAAACTAACCACACCCTTCACTCATTCTCGCTCCCTTTGCTCTGGCACCGACACCGCCCGGACCCAGAAGCTTGAACGCATTGCCGACGAGCTTCTCGACCTCACGAAGCTCGAGCGATATGACTACTCAGTCTTGTTCCGTTACAAAATGGGTCTCAACCGCTACGGCCCCGCACTTTCCGCACCCAGCTCGCCCGGTGCGGCGGCCGCTGGATCCGGTCCAGCGGAAACGAAGGCCACGGAGAAGACGGTGTTTGATGTAAAGCTTGAGAAGTTCGACGCGGCTGCTAAAATCAAGATTATAAAAGAGGTGAGAACGTTTACTGATTTGGGTTTGAAAGAGGCTAAAGATATGGTGGAGAAAGTGCCGGTTGTGGTGAAGAAAGGAGTCACGAAAGAAGAGGCGGAGTCGATTGTTAAGAAGCTCAAAGAGCTGGGCGCTACTGTGGTATTGGAATGAAAGTTTCAATTTTGTTTGATTGTGATCTTTGGTTTTTATGTAGAATAATATGATTATTAATGAGCTCAATGATAAAAGTGAAAAAAAAATTAAAATTTTTTTTTAATAGTTTTGGAAATGGGTTTGTGTTGTTGATGTTTGTTGATTTAGATTGATGGCAGGAATTGGTGTTGGTGATTAATATGATTTTAGAGTAGCTTAGTAGGAAGAAATATGAACACTTCGGAGGAGTTTGGAAAATGGGTTTGTTGCATAGGCCAGTTATTTATTTTACATTAGTGGATAATTTTTGGTGCTCGCTAATCACCCATTGATAGTTTCTTTTAATGTAAATGAACTTCAGGATCAGGAGGAGTAAGTCTGGCATATCTGATTAATGTGGTTTGTGTTGTCTGAGTTATTTCTTTAACTTGGAAGCTGAATTTCATTTCATTGTGTTTCTGAACAATCCGCTCTTTGATTATACTGATACTTAGATTGGTGAGGAGGGGTTGTTTTTTAACTCTTGTGTTATGTTAGGTATTGGATAGAGTACCGGAATTTGATGCTTCTGTGTTAGTTCCCTACACTAGCGTTCGCTTGTTCTTCAGTAAAGGGGGCAATAATTTTTGAAATCGAAAATCCTTCGTGTTAATATATTATGCTAATATGCATCAGATATTTAGTCTAGCAATAACATTCTGCCTGAGGAGCATGTCATAGCTTAAGATATGTTCAGCTTTTTATGATAGATTTCAGCTGGTAGATGCCATGCCTATAGGCTATTAATTGAAGTATTTATGGGAAATATTGGGAGAGGTATTGGAGGATAGAGTTCAAGACAGTAAAGGTTTCCACTTCAGTCTCGAAGGTTATTCTGAATACACATGATTGGTCATGAAAATGACCTCTCTGTAGGCTGGACTTCAACTAGCTGTTTTTAGCAAATCTCCTGCGAAATTATCATGTTCTCTGATGCTTTGGTGGGTGGTGGTTGCCGTAGAAAGAGAACAATAGATTGACTCATGAGGACAGACACAGACCATAGCAATACGCAGTTATCCTGTATTATGGTTCATATTCTGTTAGGTGTTGCATGTAATTAATGTCATGTACTCCTATCTCTTAGAGTCTAATTTTTCTGTGAGAAGTGGAAGGAACTCCGATGTTAATTTTAGATTCTCTTAACGCAACACACTTTTGTTGCTCAATCATTCCTTCAGAAGAGAGCGATTTCTAAATTAAAATGATAGCTTGTGTTCGAAAAAGGGCAAGGCCAACTAGTTTCCTATCGATTAGAAAGAGATGCTTGTGTGCAGGTAAAGGGAGTTTTTAACATTTCTGAGGTCATCCATGCTTATAGGGCTTTCAAATGAGAAACTTATACTCCATGATTATAAGATTTAGCGAAGGCAGGATCTGAAGCCATTTCTGTTGCATTTAAAATTCCCAGATTTGCAAAACCTGTAGTCTGGGCAACTTATTTTGCTCTTCTCATCAAATTAGGAATCTCATTCTGATCTAATAGCGGCCTAGTTCATTCTAAGTAGATTAGAATTCTATTTTGACCATAAAAATGTCAACAGCACGGGTGATTGTCAAATTTTTCAAGGATTAAGGACATTGATAAACAAATTGTGGTGAACGCTTTGAGCCTTCTATCTTATGCAAATTGAACATCTTATTCTTCTATCTTCTGGGGAAATGGCAAGGTTTAGTACATGACGCTGCCAAGCAAATATGATTTGGCACTATAAGTATTAGCAGTTTTTTATTTTAAAAATCTTATGTTCAGACTATCTTGTTGCAGCAAGTTCGGAAAGGCCTATGAGGTGTTAATTTATCAGAGCTTCGTTACAGCAAGCTTACGTGTAATGTCCAGTGTGACAACCAAAAACATGATTTGGAAAGGTTATCAATGGTTTCTTATTCACCATTTATAACCAACAACCAAATGGTGAGCAGGTAAATATTGAGACAAACTAATGTCAGACTGGCATGTTCAATATCGTTCCAAGCCACACACAATAGCAACAATTGGGAACCCAACCACTTAGATGGAATAAATTGTCTCCCTCTCGCAAGAGACGAAAAAAATGGCTGTCCTGCAGCTCCTGTCTTTACCCTTTTTTTTTTTTTTTAATAATTTTTTTATCTGTGCACTTCACACGCATATACATAGAGCAAATTGGTATTGCGAGAAAGAGAAGCAGGCAACTCGAAGACAGGTCTATCTACTAATCAATAAATATTGCTATTAAACCCGCCTGTATCGTAAGTTGCAGTTGTTGTTGTTTCATTTTGGCCTTGGTAAACTCATCATCCAAAAAGAAAAAAAGGGATTGTGTGTATAGCTTACTAGAACGCTGGTTTCTATTTCTTTCGTTGATCAATAGTCTGTACTTCAGTTTCCAGATTTACAAGCCTAACTCTATATATAATATAGACATTACGGCAGTAGATATTGATGCACCTGAATGATGTTTAAATGCGATGCAGGTTGCAAGTGCAACTCTCTACAAATCCATTTGTTAAGCATCAAGTCATCTGCACAAGTTTGAAAGAGAATAATAAGATTTGCAACTGCTAAAGCCAGAAATAAGGCTACAATTCAGCAAACTACAACATTGCACATTACATGAAAGCTTTACTAACTTTGTACGAAAAAGAGGATATTAGAATAGCTAAACTAGCAAATACTGTTTCTGGAAAGTATTTGAAGGTCAAATATTGATACATGTCATTCTTCCGTGGCTCTAGTGGGTTTGAAAGTCAAATGTATCAAAGGAGGGTCCATCAAAAGTGGAGTTTTGGCATAAAAATCAGGCAAAGCAACTGCCCACTAGAGCCCAAAACTTGAATTTTAAAGTTTAAATTAAATACTCTGAAATCAGCGTAACTTTGAAACTGTTTTTACTTTCAGAATCAGTCCCAATAATGGAGGGACAAGGTTATCAGTACACTCACAGACAATGAAAGTGATTAAAATTTTTTGTAGCTGAGCCCGAAATAGTTTGATCCACGACCTTAATTACCTGGAGTCCCACCATGGGGTCAGTATAAAAAGGCTTTAAAAAACATATAAACAGTGTATGGTAAAGATCACTTACAAAGACAACGGCTGAAGGACTTTACCAGGTACAAGTATGAATTGTCCTGCATTTCAGTGCCTTAATTGCTGCTTTGGCAAAAACTTGAGCTGCTTCTGCCTCAGCTTCCGCTTTTTCTGCCTCCCTAGCTGCCTCTTCAGCCTCTGCAATAGCGACTTCTGCCTCTGCTATAGCTTGTGCAGCAGCTGCAGCAGCTTCCTGTGCTGTCATGCCTCTCATCCTTGATAGATCAGCTTCAACCTGGGACTTGGTAAGAATGTTGATGTCTTTTTTCTGTGGTTTTGGTGAGCCCTTTAGCCTTCCCTCCAGGAGTAACTTGGGAGAGCTTTTTGCAACAGAAGCTGTTGCATTGGGTGCAATACAGTACTTATGCTTTACCTATTGACATAAACATCATGTAACACCTAATTATGATATTCATAAGACCTAGGTAAGACAATACATATCTACTATAATTTCAGCAGATTGGGGTGATGTGCATGTTATAATCAATCAGAATCATGGGCTTGTCAGTTTTCATCTGTTGCTTGGCTGAGTAATTACCTTGATCAACACACCATTTGCCGTCAAAAGCTTCAGCTTTGTTGCCAACAGCTTTTTAAGGTTAGGAGGTGCCCAGTATTGCGCCTTCAAGTGAAAATCATCAATTTCAAGATAAAAAAAAGTATTCAAACACAATAAATAAAACTACACAATTGTACACAGATAAACAACTATTGGAAGTGCTCCTAAAATTACTTGCCTGTCACTCTAAAATGCTCATTGACTCCATAAGATCTTCATTTGATCTCTTTGATATAAAACAAAAAAATTGCATGAAATTTGACGACACTTTGATCAGTGTAAGAGATTTTCCATAAACACTATGATATTGCTATTTTTATTTACCAGAGTTCTGAGACATGGATAGTTGGAATTAGTAGCAGTGTAAAGAATGAGCCAGCAACCAAGACCGTTTAATATATATTTAAAAGAAATGCAGAAACAAAATTTTTTAACCTTACAATAGTTTTCTGTGGTAAGCATCAGGAATCCTATTGTAGGGGAAATCTTATGCAATGTCTCTTTTTTGAGCTAAGTAAACAATTTGAGAAAAGAAATGGTAGAATGGAGGACAAGAAGGAAATTGAAGAGAAATCTCCAAGATATATAACAAGCATTACAAGCAATAATTGCCTGCACTTTAATTAGTTTCTTGTTCCACAAACATAAACAATTTCTGAATTCACACACCCATTTTAGTACCTCTATGTAATTAGCGATTGAAGCCCTGTCGGAACCACTTGGCTCCTTCAGATTGGTAATAGCGTCTAATATAAGCTTGTCCAACCTATAAAACACAGACAAGGTTGTCTCAGATAACTCAATAATAATGATTGTATAAAACTTTTGTGGCTTGAACAATGTAAAACTTCCAATTTATCATTTTTTTTTTAAAGAAAAACTTTCACTATAAATTAATTGAAAATTGGCTTTTTTTCGGATCATTTCTTAAATACATCATGCAATATTATAAACTTCCAATGACTTAACATTGCTAGAGATAATTCTTGGCTAATGATAATAGACTTCAAAGGAGCTTAGTAATGAATATATTTCCAAAAATAGTATGAACACAGAAACTAAAATGACAGTGTAATCATAAAGGACGATAACCTTGCAACTGGTTCTCTTGAGGCAGAAGCTGGCAATGTTCCACCAGAAGTTGCAAGAGGCTTTGCATCAAGAACTTCATCATTTTGAGGTACGGCGCTCAAAGCCATAGAGTTATCACCATGCTTAGGTGTCAATTGAGTCCAACCATCCTGTTTAGCTGTCACCGGAGTCCTACTTTCATGTTTAGGGGTCAGGGAAGTTTTTTTTGCAAGCTTAGCCTTCTGCCTAGAACCCCATATTGCTGTCACATTTATATTTCTCCACTTATCCTGCCCATAGTAAAAGTTCCACAAATTACTTGAATCGAAATGCATCACAAAATATCAGTAATCAGAGTAAAGCATAGAGCACCCTTTTGATACATCAGTATGCAACAAACACAACCGCTATGCAAATTTTCAAGACCTTTAACCTGAAATAAATAGAAAGCACTTCCTTTCTATAATTAACTTTAAATACCAGCTGAAGATTATGTCATACTTTGAGATCCACATTTGAACGCGAACTCAGAATGATACTAAACTCAGGATCTGAAAGTATAGTTCGCCATTTGCCAGTCCCATGCTTAAGCACTCCAGCTTTAAGGGCTGCTTCTTCGTCAGGTGTCCACTTTTGCTTCGGAGCACCCATTCCACAGAAATCCCAGAAACCCTCTACCCCAAGCAACTGAAGTCTCACCCCTGTTAACACAATCCACTTACTTATACATGACTAAATCTAAGACCTTGAATCATAAAAGAACACGGTTTTGAATATATATCTGAACCTTTCGAGACCGTTTTGCGAGAAAATAAACGACTACATTCAGTACATAGAAACATAGTACAAATTTGATATATTTTACACAATCGAGAGCGAAGAATTCTGGAAATAACAACGTAACAAACAACTACAATGATTTAACCGCTTAATTTTGCAATCCAGAAAAAGCTTAATCGTTCTTTAACTGAAACGAGGCACAAAAGTTACTAAATTTCAACACGAGTATTGCCAAAAATCAGTGCAAAAGCAGCTCAAGTTGTTAAATTTCTGTATGTAATCGATGAATGTTGGTACTTAAGCTGAGTAATCAAAAATCAAGAAGAACAAAAATGCAAAGTGAAATGAGCAGAACTCGTTCATTTACGGAGATATGAACCTAATTTAACAACAATCGATGAAATTTAAGTGACGATCGTACCGGAATTGAATCTAATTCAGGTCGAGAATCAGTGCATGATTTCGGATCGCGAAATTCTTCCGATAAATGAAATTGAAAATGAAATTACCGGTGAGCTCATTCGAATTATCTCGAAATTTGAGTCCTGAATTAAAAATGAGAGCTGAGAGAGTGAGAAGAATGAAATATATCGAAATTGTTTTTTTTTTTGCCCATAGAAATACTCATTTGTTTCCTTTTGTGAAAACCTTTCCGGCCCTCTTGTTTCTGAAATTTACAAATTTGCCCATTGTCAGAAACTAGGAAACAAAATTAGTTTCTTACCTTTAGTTTTAAAATAAAATTAATTATTCAAATCAGTCTTTAACAAGTGTCCTTATAATACACATTAAAATTATCTTAATTTTATATATTAGAGATTTATTTGATGTTATTGAAGGTAATTTAAAAAAGTAAAAAAAAAAATCCTAAAAGAAGAACTGTTTCTTTCCCTTTAAAGTTTAAATAAATCAAATTAAGAGTATCTTGTTATATTAATATCAATATAGGCTAAGGACAACATACATGCATTTTAAGTGGTCGAAATGAATTATTTGAAAAGGTGAGAGGTGATTATTATTTACAAAAATAATTGGGTTAAAAATGAAACTGTAAACTTGTCTAAAAACGCCAAACGCATTTGTTTCAGAAAAACTCACAGTTACGGGGCACAACGCAAGGAAAGAGTAGTCGTTTGAAGATGGCTCACTCCCTACAACGAATATCGAGCCACGGTCGCTCCCTGCGCGCTGCTCTCTACCCTCTCTCTAGACCATACGCTTCAGATGCATTGGTCGAGGTCAAGCCCGGCGAGATCGGCATGGTCTCCGGTATTCCCGAAGAACATCTCCGTAGAAGGGTACCTCTCTTTTCCTTCGCCTTTATTTGATTTACTATTATTTTATTTTTGATCCATCACATTCTCTTTAATAGCGATATTCTAAAAAAAAAACGGATTTTTTCTCAAAATGATATGGTTGTAGATGGATTTGATTAGTAAGGGTTTTGATTTTTATTAATTATTTTACATATTGACTAATTAGGGTTTTTATTTCTTTTTTTGTTTAACAATTTGCCATTTTTTTCTGGAGTTTTATAAAGGTTTTCTATTTATTTGATTATGTGTCTTTGGCAGGTTGTAATTTTCTCTCCTGCCAGGACTGCTACTCAGCAAGGATCTGGAAAAGTTGGGAGGTGGAAAATCAATTTTGTGTCCACACAAAAGTATGTTCTTCTATATATATATATATATATATATATTATCAACTTAGTTGGGTTGCATTGGATGGCATGGAAATGGACGTAGAATAGGATTTTGTGGTAATGGCAATTGGAGTGGCATCTCTGAACTTTGTTACCACTACATAACTTAAGTGGCATATAATGTGGATTCATTTTAGTTACAATAATTGTTGTGGTAGGGATCTTTTCTTGTGAAGCCTTTAGCTGAATGAAATCTCATAAACTCGGTTCTGGCTGAGCTACAGGAATGACCTTCAAGTAGTGACACTTAAGGAGATTGGCAATTATGAACACGTTAGCAGGGAAATTTTAGTATTCTTTAAATATTTTCAGTTCTTTTCCCTGTTTTCAAACAATATGAATCCAAAATAACCATGGTTACTCTAGTGTTTTTTTTTTTATCAGATTTATTGCTGAGTTGTATATCAATTATATAAAATTTGTGTTCCAGAATGAAATGCCTGTTTCTACCAAGCTTAACGAATTTCTTGAATTTGATTATTATTGTTGCCAACAAAATCTTGATCAAGCTTGAATTACTATTACTTTTGTGTTCAAAGTATGTTTTATAGTGATTTTGGGACATGATAAGATGATCAATAGTTTTTCATAACTGAATTTTATTTTGTAGGTGGGAAAACCCATTGATGGGTTGGACATCAACGGGAGACCCGTATGCCAATGTTGGTGATGCTGGATTGAGTTTTGATAATGAAGAAGCTGCAAAGGCATTTGCTGAGAGACATGGTTGGGAGTATGAGGTATGTATTTTTTTAATTTTCTAAATTAAACTTTTACTACTGATAGCAGTTTGTTCAAGAGTTATATATATAAGAGATTTTTTGCAATTAAATATATATTGCTTTCTTTTTAGGAGTGTGAGATTTGGGTAATGCCTAGTGCTTTCCTATTCTATATCATTTAGAATAATAGTTTTTAGTAGACTAGTGCATTTCAGTTTCATTATTTCGTTTTTTCAGTTATTACATGAAATATCCACCTTGTTACCTGATTTGAGCATGTCTGTATATTTTCATTTCTTCATTTTTTATTTCCTCATTGATTATTGACTCCAACTTTCCTATAGGTCAGGAAGCGCCACACACCATTGCTGAAGGTTTGCTTCTCTTATTTTACCATTATTATTGGCATTTTTTTAGCTATTTGCATCATTGTAATTTAGTCAATTTTCATATTTTAGTTGGGATGGGTGAACTGTGCTTCATTGAGTCAGTTGTTCATCTTGGCAGAAGAATAAAATTTGACTAAAACATATCATTGAAACTGATAATGGTTGTAGCCCAATTGAAGAAATTATTTATCGATTATCAATCGCTGTTATACATTACTATCTTGGCTGATAAATTATACAGCTGTCCCTGCAAGATTAGCTGAAATTATTGAAGAAATTTTGAGTCAATTTGAGCTCTCTTAACAATATTAGAGTCTCATTTGCACTGAATATAAGGCTGTAGTAAAATGAATAGTGAAAGAAGTGGTAGAGTAGGAGGCCTCTGGTCCATTGACTGGGGCATGTATAGTAGTTGATCTTCATCCCAAGGCCAGTTATGTGGTGAGTGCTAAATTGTAACCCTGGCCTTATTCCATGTGATAGCCAATCGTAGCCCCTAAGAGACTTTTTAAGGTAAACTAAATACCACCCCTTAAGGTGGCTTGGAAAATCGTGGGAACTATTATTGCAAGCCCTAATTACCTATCTGAAGTTGAAAATATAGGTGTTGCTGCCATATGCTCAGATATATGGCGCTATAGAGCTTTCAGATTTAGATGGGTGTAAATTAGTAATTTGCTTTACTCTATCATGGAAATGTTAAATGGGTATGAATTGTTGAAGGTGCCATATTTCTTTGCAGATATTTTAACTACTTTGTAACTCTCACATTGTTAAACCTTTTCTTTTCCTGGTTTTAAGCCGAAAGCATATGCTGACAACTTCAAGTGGAAGGGTCCTGCCCAACACCATGGGTACTGATTGTATCGTCTCATCAGTCTTGCCGTCATAAAACAAGTCATGGGACTTGAGGATTTTGGTTCTCTTTCATTTCACATTTTCCGCAAATGGCGACGATGTAGTATTCTGTCAGTCAGCATGCCAAAAGAATTCTTTGATTAAATAATAAAATGTCACTGATGGGTTGTACCATACTGTTCTTTCCCCCGGAACGATGACTATATGACACATTTGCTCCCCTTTGAATGATTAATCTGAAACTTTGTAATTGATCTGCTTTCATCTGATAGAAATGGTTTGCTTTCCTTTCAGAACTCAAAAGCTAGTGCTGCTCCACAACCTAGTTCGAGTTACAATATAAAGCCCTCCCACATTTTTAATTTCTTGGTTATTGTGTTAAGTTTATCTTATTCACGCGACCAATGGGAGACCTACCATTCAAGTCGAGCATTTGGCAGAGAACACGATTGTTAATTGGGTTGTACTTATTGGTGTTTAATTTGATAATAATATGCAATCGCCTTGGACTTTGACCAACAAATATGTTTGTATAAATTACACTTTAGTAAATAAAGAGTATTATTCACTTTTGAACAATCAATTTCAGATATTGACAATTATAATTGGATATGAATTTTGATCGTGATGGATCCGCAACCTGTTTATAACCCTACAACTAACCATTTGAGGCCAACTTCACAAATTCTATAACACGGCAATATGCAGACCATCCATCCCATCAATAAACTTAAGTTTCCTTGATAATAAGCCTACACGTATACAGAAGTATCAGGGCTTGAGATTAAACCTGATCAGCTAGAACTCACAAGTCAAAAACTTTGATGCATAGTTAACTCCCCAGTAGACACTCTGAATGTGATCAACACAGTAAGATACTGGTAGCCTCATCTGTTACTATATGCCCTATTAATAATAATTCCACTTTTATCAGGTAGCAATTTCTTCATGTAATACTTCGAATTACGGGATAGATTGATCCTTTTCCTCCTTTTTTCCGGTACCATCTCAATCGAACATTCTCTGAAACCACGACTCTTAAACCTATAACCAAAAGTAGTAATGGCCATAAATTGACTAATAACCAGACTAATATTTCATTCAAGAAAGAAGATGCCAGCGCACTTAAAGACATGTTTTTAATCGCACCCCAATTCACAAATTCATGCTGAAGAATAATCTACATTCTGTAAGTGGAATATGGTCTGAAAAGTTCATTTGTTGAAATAAAAAAACGAATTGACGAGAACTCCTTCCTATAAAATCCTAAAGAAGATAAGATATTTAGTTAAAAGACACAGCAAGTCATAAACGTGCATGGAAGTTCCATAAAATGGTTTAATTGTATAACAAAGGTCTCAACTATTTTAACTTGTCATATTTCACAAGTATTTCAAGACGTTAGGTAACATACCAATCTGCAGTTCGGGTCGTCAACAGGAAGAGCACCTCTAATCCAAGGGAAGCTGCTTTCTTCTCAATATAATCTGCAGATAATTGGTTGCAATCAGGAAATTATTGCGAATAACTTAAGAAGTGCTGTAAGTAAAATAGTAGGCAATATACAAACAATTATGAACAATACTTCAATAAAACAATCAACCTTTAATTGGACAATATTAAAAACTTCCCTTCTTTAAGGAAGAGGATTGAGAGGATACTATAAGTTCTGCCCACAAAAATTGAAAAGCTATTGCCGTAAATATGGAATCACATCTGGTTGTGTTATCAGAGATAAAAATGTAAAAGCACGCAAATTAAACCGAACCTAGTCAAACTTCCAAAAAGGCATTCATAAGATAAAACAGCTTAGGTTATTATCTCTTTCCAATTCAATCAAACTAGAGACCATAGAGCTCCAGAATAGGGGATGAGAAAAATCATACAAATGTCCAATCTCTGATTACCCTTATTCTTATTATTATTATTATTATTTGGCTGGATAAGAACTAAAACATACCAAGTAATTTGTCACCCTGTCCTTCGCCACGGCATTCAGCAGCAACTGCAATAGCAGCAACCTCTCCACACTTCTCCTCAAAAAAAGGGAAAAGAGCAGCACAAGCAATAATCTGACCTTCCCGTTCCACAACAACAAATGAGTCTAATGCTTTAAGTAGCTATTAATACAAAACAAGTGAGAAACAAAGTCACTGATTCTGTCCAGGAAAACAAATAATACCGCAGGATAGTTAATTTTGTATTAATACTGTTATAAAGCGTCCATAGGAGATTATATAGAATCGATCAAATAATATAATGAAGAAATATCTGAAAGAATGAGAGCCCAAACCTCTTCATCAGTCCTCCGAATCAATACGCCAGACTCTTCTAGAGGTTGTAAAATTTGTTTTATTCCAGATAGATCTGTCACAGCAGCTGTTCGTGTTCCTTCATAAAGATCACTAGGATAAACATTTAACACCCAAGTCAACAAATGGGATGAAAAAGAGTGCAAAAGTATAAATCAATTCACTTCATCACCAGATTTGTTCAGCTAAAAGATACTATGCACCTAAAAACTTGTCCAGCCTATTATTCAAATTCTTCACATTATTTAAATAACACCAGGTCAATTGACTCTGTAACAAGCGAAGGATGTACATACCCATAAAATATGACAACACATTCGTACTGGTGGAATTCAGACAGTTGACAATCTTACAATAATTCATAATTCCATCATAAGCAAACATTTTGATGCAGGATTGACACAACAATTATGAAACCCAGAAGGAATTTGCCCTAATGATTAAGCTTGGGAATTATATTATGATGAGCACCATAATAATTAAATCTAGCTAACTGTAAATTCACCCAATATGACCTAACATTTGATTTGGAGGAACTACTCCATTACATGGTAAAACAATTGCAGAAAGTAACACTGACAAAACATTCAGCCTCCTGTTATACCCACTTTCATTAATATGAATAAGAACTACTCAATCTTACCAAAAAAAAAAAATCCTTCTCAACAACTGGTTATTAGAAAACACAACTTTGCAAAATCAATATCTAAAAAATATCAGTTCCTATTTTAATCATTTTAGAGTTCTGACAAGCCATCGAAGGGCAGTTTTGTAATTGTAATGGGCAACTTTGCCATCATTTGCTCACCTTAGCTCAAAACTAGGTGATTTCCTTATTTATTCTTTTCATTTAATTTGTATAGGTAGCACCATTAGATTACAACTTGTATAGGAGATGGATACTTGATTTTCTTTCCTTGTATAGCTTATTTGATTGTTCTATATAATAAGAAGGAGACACAAGGCCGATTATTCAGCCATTTCACAAATCTTGTCAATATACACACATAACTGCCATATGCCCAATTGAGTAGGCTACAAGTAACAAATATACGAACAAAAACCAATAAACTTGTAAAAACGTTAATAACTTAATAGTAAGGCAATTACATGCATCATGAACACTAGTGCTTATATCAAGAAACTAGGTTAAAAAGGTGACCTCATAGTGCCCCATCCTTCAATATCATATGATTGGGTCGACCAGGGCAGATCATGGATAAATAGAAAATCAAAAACCTATGGAGCTGTTCCAGCTGAAATACTTTGAATAATTCTACCAATTCTAATAGGAGTAGCCTTCTTAGTGCTAGCTGAACGTAAAGTGATGGCTTTTGTGCATTAAAAGGGAACCTCATAGGGCTAGTTTGAGCTATAAGTTTCTTAGAAAGACATAAATAGCAGAAAAGCTTTTTTTAAAAAGATGCATACCTAGCCACCATTGTCCCCATTCCGTCTCTTTTAAAAAGTTCCAATAACAAAACTCCACCAATGGTGCCATCTAACAAATGAACCCTTTGAACACCTCCCTGATAACAGAAAGAAAATATCATGGGTTGGCTGCTAGAAACTCAATATTGTTGTATGGAAACTTCAAAGCATCCAGAAAAACATCACAAGAAGCAATTTTCACGGATGCCAGAATTTGGTGATCCATTTTCTCAGACACTTAACACCATGCCAAAGAAATTAAACCTAGTGATAGTATTCTGTAACTTCTAAGAAACAATCAATTTTTCCAGCCATTCATTAATGGAAAGATAAGAGTTGCCAGTGCTGTCATATAAAATCACCATTGTAAATCAGGAAAAAGGTCAAATTTATTGATTTTTCAGGAAAACCAAATAAAACCCTAGGAATAAGGTTGTAAGGTTCGTGGTGGTAGATAGCCAACACTAAGAGAAAGATTTGTCTTTGCTACTCCAGTTCAGAACTCATTGTAGCTTACACCACCCACTTGACCAAACATGAATGGACTTAAGGAACAATTTAGCCATAAAACTATAAACAAGAAAAAAGGCACCTTATCTGGAGAAACGCCCAGATGTAGTAAGTTTAAATAATGAAGATGGAATTATCATGGACTTACTCTACAAACGAAAGCTGCAGCAGCTAATTCTGAAAGGTAACCATTTAATCGACTTTGCCGCTCCTGACCTCCAATAGCAAAACCCTGTTCACCAGACCATAATCCACTGTCATTGTCAAAACCAACACCATTTTGAAAGGTTGCATTATGCCTTCCACCAAGAGCTTTCCCATTTTGTGGAGAATGGACACTTCCATTGGTGTCATTCCCAAGACGAGCCAGATCTTCTTCATCAACAGCTTTCACATATTTAGCAGCTATCTCACTTTGTTTTGCCCGTTCGCGGATTAACATGTCGGCTTCATGAAGAGGCAAGAAATGGATAAGGTGTCCATTCTCATCCAGAATTGGACCATCTATGACACAAATAAGCTTATCTGCTCCAATTGCTACGGCACAAGCTGTAGCGACTTCATATGTGCTGAAAATCACAAAAGCATAAGAATATTAGAGGTTTAGGTTCAATATTTGCAATTTTCATAATTTGAGAAAATCATTTTAACATTTTTGGCAGCATGCACCAGGGGTAGGGGGATTTGTCAAAGGCCACAGAAAATAAAAAACATGAACAACTCAAGATACTATGACACCAGCCATTAAGCTCAATGAAAAATACATGCAAGGATGTAGGTTATAAAAGAGGTCACAGATCCACAACCCTTTTTGACAGGAAGAGAAACAAATTATATCCATCTGTGCTTAATATTTCCTCTGTACCATGGAGAAACAAGTACCATTCTACCAAAAAAAAGGGAGGGAGAGTTCAAGAGATTGTTATGAAAAAGATATAAGCAAGCAGGAAACATACGTACATGTTATGAAGTAAAAACCCATTGGTGAAAACAAATACAAATTAGAGAAAAGACAGAGGGCAACATGTTATATGAGGCCAAATCCGAAGGACAAGAACTCAGCAAGCAATTAACATTAATCATCACAATATCCATTGCATACTTGCAATTTAAAACTTCTCCAGAGCTGGAATAGCCCAGGTTGCTCAATATAACTAAACAACCACCATCAAGTCTCTCGCGCATGCGAGTGACATCTACTTTCTTTACTTCACCTGTTGCTCCATAATCAACACCTTCAACAACTCCTCTTCTCTGAAAAAGAAATTAACAGAAATCACAGTGGTATTGGCATTAAAAACAATGAAAGAGAAAGAGAACTATATAGGAAACAAGCAATTACTCATAACCCTGAATCTATCATAAATATATAAAAGCAGAATTGACAATAATACTCTTATCATGCAGAACATTATACTCAAAACAACAAATTCTTACCTTAGCTGCAAGGAAGTTACCACTAGCAACACTAACACCAACTTCATGCCAACGACTATTATCACCATGCCTACGTATATTACATGTGGGGGGTCCAGGCGAAAGTTTTGCCTCTATCATCATACGAATTCCCCCAGCAGCTTCCATAGCAGCCGCTAAAGATTCAGAGTCAGTTATCCTGTATCGACCCGCATACTTAGGTTCATGTCCTGCAATAACATATCTGGATTAAGTGCTGTCTGAAGCAGTTCATGGAAGCAGAAACATCAACATTAACAACAATGAGAATAAGATAAAATATCCAAAAACATGTATTATGGTACAATGAACGTGAAATATCAAACAATTGATCTCCTAAGTCGAATCTCAATATCACGATCTCCAAATCCAACAAACACAACAGAATAAACAATGCAGAAAGGCGTCAGCTTTCAATTACCTCGCTCAGCTAAAAGCTTGTCAATTTGCACATGAGTCCCCGGAACAAGAATAAATCTAATCCCCAAGTGATGAAGAAACGCTATATCCTGTACCCACCACACCCATCATAAACATAAACACAAACATAATCGATCACCAAAGTAAAAACAAAAGCAAACAATTTCCCAGCATTTTCCCACCAACCAAACAGATAAAAGAGAGAAAAAAAAATTTCCTTCAATATGGGATCCAAGAATGCGCTAGAAACAATTTCACCCGAAATAATAACAACAAACGTTCCCCCTCTATGCGCCCACAAGTACGGCCACGCCTCACGAAACCACTTAACGAACTGCTTGTCCTCTACAGAATTATAAGTCTCTTCAGCAGGCCCACTCTCCGCTTCGTTAAAGACATTGCATGTTTTTCTCAAATTCCCACTTTCAGCCTTGGCGCCCAGAGATAAACCCCGGGGCAATCCGCCTCCAAATTGAAGATTCTGCGCGGGTTTTTTGTAATTGGACGGGCGGGTAGCGGGGAAGAGCTTGGCTTTGGCGGGAGACGGCGATAGAGAATAACAGGAGGCGGCCATGGAGGGGCAGAATTGGGAAAAGAAATTGGAGGGAAAGTATGAATTACAGAAGGAGAGAGGTGAAGGCAACCGCCAGAGTCTGTTTTGCGTTGTGTTGTAGACTCGAAGCCGTTTAAGACCCGTGTTTCTACCCTAATGAGATTACACGTCAGCGACAGGAAGGGCTTTGTGAAAGTTAAACGTGTACGTGTAGCCTTTAAGGAGAGTAACAAACTCTTTGAGGTGAAAGGTTTTGTCGTTTTGTGTTTAGTATCTTTGCGAAGTAGGGACTTGTTTGTGTGAATTGTGAAACGCGAGTAATTTAATTATTAACTAGGATTTTGATGCTAATCGATGAATTATCAGGATTTTGGATTTTGGATAAACTCTGTTTATTATCTTTAATGTTTTGTAATTTAAAAGAATTTACTGAAAAAGTATCAATTTATAATTAAACTATTTTATATGAGCTTTTTTAAATAACAACAAACTGATATAAAATATAAAAAAATAAAAAATTTGGACAAAAGTGGTATTATGTCAAGTCAACACATAAGTTCGCCTGCCGGCGGAACATTACTACCAGAGGAGGCACGCACTACTGTAACGGTGGCGGTCTCACAGCCCCCCTGTTTTATTTATTTATTATTTTAATTGTATTTTTAGAATGACAACCTCAAATCTGAATAGCTTCTGAAACTAATTTCCAGGATTTATATATTTATATTAATTTTATTTGTCATGTGAGCGGGAGAGTGAGAGAGAACAATACCTGGAGAATGGCGTCCAAATAGGGACTAGCGACAACCTCTGCTGATACGATAACAACAAATGTGCTGCCTCTGTGCAGAAAAATATAAGGCTGAGCTTCCCGGAGCACCTCCACGAGCCCTTCATCTTCCTCTGAAACTTCATGAAATCTCTCTCCACCACCCACCCCGCAGCCTTTGACCGGCGACCCTTTCCTGCTTTGACTTCTCCTCTTCGCTTTCAAACCATGACTGCTCCTGCAGCTGCTGAATATGCTACTCTTCTGGGAGCAGCAAAAGCTCGGTTCGTTATGACCTGAGGAAGACCAGGAGGTCTCTCCATGGTTTTGCAGGCAAATCCACGGCCTTGCTGGCTGCGATGCGGCCATGTTGCGCGTACAAGGCCAAGCTTTTTTTATTTCGTGATGAAACCAAACAGTGAAGATAGAATTAATTTGTTGAAGAGCAAAGATGAGATGAGTACTGTGACTGTGTGGGTGAAACTGCAAAAGGTGCAGGACAGCAGATAGCCCCGGATAGGAATGATTAGGAGGAGACGCGGCTAAGCGGTTGAGCTAATGAGAGATGTATACGTGGGAAGAAGACTGAGAGAAAACAAAAAAGCAAAAGTAAGGAGTTCGATAATCTGTTGACAAATGGGTGAGTGAATATGTTGGTGATGCTTCTGGGTTGTAGTGCTTTTACAGTATTTCTTCTTTTTTTATCAATGGTGTGTGTTTCATTTCCTATTTCTCTATCTTGCTTGAGATAGACAAATGTTACCATTAGCGGTAAGCTAAGCTTTATATTAATTCAATCATACATCAATTTCAAAGAAATTTTATGATAGGAAGAAATGTTATATTTTTTACGATATAATTCATAAATGCCAATGTTATTGTCTTATGAGAATAACTTTTGGTAAAGAAAAAAAGGAAAGGTTGGGTACAATGCAGATATTTTATTTACAGATATTTTATTTACAGTACCTATCACTCCACCACAACAAGCCAAATGTTGGCAATCAATAATAATAATAGTAGCAGCTAAGCTACGGCCTAAGCTCTCAGGAAAGAAATGTGGTAAAAACAGAGTTTCTTCACCTTCTCATGTCCCTGTTGACCCCAAAATCGTACCTACACAACCCCAGATGGCCCCTCCACCCCTGTTTTTTAGTATGTCCTTTCTATAAGCGGAAGGGTCGGGCTATGTTCAGCTTTGAATTACTTTTCATATTAAAAAAATTTTAAGTTTTAGAACACTAGCTAACCATAAAATGTTATGAGAGCGTGTGTTAACTGTTTATAAACAGTCAAATTTTAGGAAATAGAAACGAACAATCAACCATTCGTATAGAATTCTTAAACTA
>JANLJB010030911.1:0-37019 GCA_026212285.1 Bursera cuneata | reverse complement strand
TATAAAAAAAATCTCAAAACACATAGTCTGGAGAGTTGCGCGGAGCCAAATGTTAAACATAAAAATTAAGAAAGGAGATCAAAGGAGAAATAATAATCATGAAAGGTTTAAGTGTTATAATATGAAGTAGAGGAGGTAAATGGAAATAAAAATCAAGTGGGGTCACTTGACCTCACATGACCCCATGTGGGTCCGCCCCTGGATCCATAGCGTTATTTTGTTATGATTTTATTTATTTTTCACTTCATTTGCACAGGGCTATTTTCAAATCTAATTTCCTTATAAACAATTAAAAATTCATCAAAGATAACACTAAATATATAACCAACCTATGCAACCAATTTCATACAACCTGACATGGTTTAATCTTATGAAATGATTGATTTTTACATCATTTTATTATAATTTTATTATTTTTTATCCATCCTATAACTAATATATAAGTGAAATTAACAATATGTATTTTATAACTAAAGATTAAAAAGTAAATGATCATTGATTACATGCCTCGATGTGGAGTGCCAGATATTGTGAATGGTACAACTTGCATGCGGTCTGGAAAGCAAAGGTGGCACCACCACCCTGTCGATGGCTCAAGCCATTTCCATACGGTCTCTCACTATTCGTTTTTCCCTGGAAGCCCAAGGTGGCCACTTTCCAAGTATTCTCTCACCTATGCATTCGTTCCAGGAACCCGAAGTGACGCCATTAACCCAGTCGCACGAGCATTCCAAACATGGGCTGCAAGCACACAGTTCAGATTCACACAGACAACTGCACGTGCCGATATCATAATCAGTTTTAATAGTGGTGATCATCGAGATGGTGCCCCTTTTGATGGCCTCGGGGGAGTCCTAGCTAATGCTTTTGCCCCAACAGATGGGAGATTCCATTATGATGCAGACGAACCATGGTTTTCAGTTCCAACGCAAGGTACATTTGATTTGCAGTCGATTGCGCATTGCATTTGGGCATCTACTTGGACTCGGGCATAGCTCAGTTCAAGGGGCTGTCATGTTCCCTTCCATTAATTCTCCTGGGGTGAGAAGCAGGATTTTGCGAAACGATGACATTCAGGGTATTAGAGCTTTATATAGCTAGCGTTCGAAGACTTTAAGATTGGAAGCTTCATCTCAAGTGAACAAAATAAATGAAGATTCCGGAAGAATAAATTCAGCTTTCGACGGTGAAAGTGGTTTTAACTAATACGTTCACAAGTTAAAAGAAGTAAAAAACTCGTGCATTTTTATTATAAGTATTATGTATTATCATGTACTACCATGATTCTTTAAAAAATAAAAATAATTATGAAATTAGTGTATATCTAAGCTTTCTATAATAAAAAAATAAAATAAAGAGGATCCAATTATTGGTTTCTTGGATTTTATTATTTATTGTGATTTGTTGTGTCCCTAGAATTCTTTCACCATTTAATTAATTAATTAATTAATTTCCATTTTATCAGTAATTATAAATAGAATAAGGGGATTCATGCTGTAAATTAATAGCTATTACAGGGAGGGACCTTATATAATCAAAGCGTGAGAATTCCCTTACATGTATGTATGCCACCTTTAAATTTAATGCTTAATTTCTTACATTAGTAGTAAACCAATTAACACACGTTAATTACCATCACTGCTTACTGATTATTAAGGAAAGGGAAAAGACAAAAAGCGATTATGTTTTATTTTTTCTTCAAATTTTTCCAAGTGGATTAATATCACTAACTAGATACAAAGTCGCGCGTTAAACAATTATCTTTGTTTAATATTATTTGTTAATTTTTTATTATTTTATAATTTTATAAAATTTTAAGTAAGTTTTTATTTAAAAAAGATGAAAATCATATATTTAGATATAGAATCTACGATTATAGATCAAAAAAAGCAAATGGAATTCTTGTAATTTAAAATTATCTATTCTTTAGAACACTTATTTGAAGACAATATTTTTTTAATTTGTCTTATTCTTTTTCTTGCTCTGTCAATAAAATTTTTATTGTTACTCTTCTATCTAAATTAGTTGAATTTATATAACAATAAAAAATCTCAGTTTATAAATAACTTTCAAATTTGAGACAAAAAAAAAAATTTCGAAGAGTCTGGTTTTGACCTAATTCAAAAGCTAATAACTATTTTTGTATTAAAACTTGAGGAGATGAGAGTTTAATTTGAATTTTTTTTAAGTGAATAGAAAAACTCATTAAAAGAGTTTAAAATATTTAAATATGCAAATTTCTAGCATTGACATATACTTATAACAAAGCATATACACTTGTAATCGGAGAAATTTGTTACCGAAACAACTAAATCAATAGAAAATTATAGATGAAGTTTGAAATGAAAAGAAAAACAAATCACATATTACAATAAAGACTAAGAAAAACCACCCAATTAAATTCATGATATGACAATGAAATATAATAATCTAAGTGAAAAAAAAACTCATTAAAAGAGTTTAAAATTTTAAAAATTTATAGCATTGAGATACACTTGCAATGAAACATATATACTTTTAATCTGAGAAATTTGTTATTGAAACAACTAAATAATCAATAAGTTATAGATGAAGTTTGAAACGTATAGAAAAACAAATCACATATTACAATAAAAATTAAAAAAAACCATCTAATTAAATTCATGACATGATAATGAAATATAATAATCTATAAATTTTATAGTATTTTATTAATTGAATAAAATTGATGAAAGCAGAGCTACCTCTTGAAAGAAGATGAACATAGCCCTGGAAATGTTGATGGTAAAACAAATTAAAATGATTAGACATTATGCTATTATTTATAAACCCTATAGAAAATAATAAATATTGATCAACTTAGAAATAATAAAAGAAAATATAAAAAGTATGAATATGAATTTTACTTTTATTGGTTATCACCAATAATTATTGATCAGCTCATTTATATGTTCATTTCTATATTTTTTTAATATGTAATAATAACTCTAGTATGGATCCATATCAAATACATATTCTATAAAGCAACCCACATATGCATGATGTTATATTTCATTATATGCATGCATGCATTAAATTGAATTTTGATAAACCTAATGATGATGCAAATTACATAAAAGTTGATAGGTGTGATGATACAAATTACATAAAAGTTGAATATTCAACCGGGAGTAAAATATGCAAATACTTTCCTTAGGCTTTAAGGCCAATTCTCATTCATGCACGTAAGTGGTCTTTGATAATTAAAGAAATTTCCATGTAACCTTAGACTGCCCTTGATTAGCGGACAAGCTAGACCGAGGTTCTTCTTTAGGAGTCTATAGTATAAACAGGTCCATACTTTCTTCATTCATCTTAGTCTTTACAATTTGTGTTCAGAAGTGTTTTCATTAGTTCAATAATGAGTCAAAGTCTTCTGTGTTATCAAAGCAAGGTTGCCTGCTAACCCAGGCGTTTACTATATAATTCCTTAATTTTATGATGGAGTTTATACTCCCATCTTTAATATCTTAAGTGATGTAATAATTAGTTAAAAAATCATATAACTTGTCATATTAATTCTATAACATCCTAGTTATATATTAAACTATATAACTTGGGATACAAAACATGAGATAAATTATAACTTAATGAAATAAAATTAAGATTCTGATATTCGAAATCTGAAATTGTGACTCTTTTCTGGTGTAGCTTTTACACCTTTGTACTGGTACATAAGAAAGGAAATGAAGCAATAGGAATAGTTTTAAAAGTACAATCATGATTAGCTATTTCATTATTCATATCATTTTTTTTTTTTTTTTGGTGATTCCATATCAACAACCACTTTATACAACGTGGCTCTTATAACTTGAGCTAATATATTATTACAAAGGTTGAGAAAAATGAAAAACAAGTAAAATAGATATTAAAGGAACTAGTCAACGAATAAGATTATGAGATCTCATATTGTCCATTTTTTTTTAACATGAAAACTGTTATTTGAAGAAATTAGTTAGGTTTTAGGACAATGAAGTGGTGTTTTTGGCAGTAAAAGAGGAAAATATTTTAATGGCTAAATATGAATCTTTTAACATATAAATGTCCCCTAAGTATTATGTCCTTGAAAAGTTAAAGTAAAAACTAAGTGAAATTAGAAAAGGATCTTTATCCTCTCGCAGTCGGACAAATTAAAGTAATATGTGTGATTTTATAATAAAAAACTCATTCAAAATCTTAAAAAGTTATGTATAATTAGGTAAGAAAAAGGATTCTGATGTCTTTTGATGAGTGATTTTAGATCTACAACCATTTATACAATATGACTCTTACAATATAAGGTGACTTATAATTACTGATCAATAAGATTGTGATATCTCAAGTTGTAGGAGTTATATTATATAAAGTAGTTATAGGTCTATTATTATTATTACGATTATTATTATTTTGTGTGAAAACACTTATTTAGAAGAAATTAATTAGGATTTAGGACAATGGAATGGTGTGCTTTGGCAGTAATTGAGGAAAAGATTTGAATGACTAAATATCAATCTTTCAACATATAAATGTCCGTGCGTATTATGTCCCTGAAAATTTTAATTCATAGTTTACTGTCATAAATTTAACTAATCTGGGTTTTTTTTTTCTTTTGGTAAAATCTAATAAAAAACCTTACTATCATTTCGTTTTGAAATCATCGTCAAAGAAGCTAATTGTATAAGAGTGATGAAGTAATTTGAACGTTTATCATCTGTCAATATCGATATGCATATTATTCGAGAAACTTGAAAATATTAGTCGTCTTGTTCTCATACAAGTCTTCGTTTTGCTACAATAATCTTAGTCTACGGGCCTTTGAAAAGTAAAAGTCATACTATACCGTGTGTGGTACGATCAACTCAATTTATTTTCCGGAACGACTTTCGGCAAATCAGCAAGACTCTTTTCTCGCAAGAACTCTATAAATTGAGATCAAAATATGGGCTACTGCACAGGCAAATAACGAACAAGAGCTTTTCCTGGCTGGCTAGTTGATCAATTAGCAATGGCATCTAGTAAAGCTTTTCCTCTCTTCTCCTTTGCCCTCCTTATCCTCCTTTTTCTCCTTTCTGCTCACTCAGTTTCAGCAGACTCCCATGACAAAAAACATTCACCATTTGAGTTCCTCAAGAAGCTTCAAGGCTGTCACAAAGGTGACAAAGAGAAAGGAATCCACGAGCTCAAAAAGTATCTAGAAACCTTTGGTTACTTAAAGTATAACGGCAGTGCCACGAATCAAATACATGCCAATGACGATGATGATTTCGATGATCAACTGGAGTCTGCTCTGAAAACTTACCAGCTCAATTACCATCTAAAGGCCACCGGAGTTTTGGATGCCAAGACAGTGTCAAAGATGGAAATGCCTCGATGTGGGATGGCCGATATTGTTAATGGCACAACTTGGATGAGGTCTGGAAAGAAAAGGCACCACCACCACCATGGCTCAACCCATCTCCATACGGTCTCTCACTATGAGTTTTTCCCTGGAAATCTAAAGTGGCCAGCTTCCAAGTATCATCTCACCTACGCATTACGTCCAGGAACCCGAGCTGACGCCATTCGCCCTGTTGTACGAGCATTCAAAACATGGGCTGCAAACACACATTTCAAATTCACACAGATCCAGGACATCGGAAACGCTGATATCAAAATTAGTTTTCACAGTGGAGACCATAGAGATGGTCACCCTTTTGATGGCCCCGGAGGAGTTCTAGCTCATGCTTTTGCCCCGACGAATGGGAGGTTCCATTATGATGCAGACGAGCAATGGTCTGTGGGTGCAACGCAAGGTGCATTTGATTTGGAGACGGTTGCATTGCATGAAATTGGGCATCTACTCGGACTCATGCACAGCTCAGTTGAAGGGGCTATCATGTTCCCTTCTATCCCTGCAGGAGTGACAAAGGGCTTGCATGCCGATGACATCCAAGGTATTAGTGCCTTATATAATGCTTGAATACTTCAATATATATTAGAAGCTTTGCTTTATAAAGTGAAGAGAATAAATGAAGATTTCGTCACCAGCAACATGAAGGGGAGATGAGAAAATTTTGTATTTTCAGTTTTGTAATAGTAATTTAATAATAATGTATGGATACTTCAGTTGGAAACTTAATGTGAAATAATAAAAGTATGCTATCTTTTGATGCCATATGTAGCAAAGTGAGAATGCTTTTCTTTGTCCAAACTTAAAAATACTAATTTCAACTTAAATATACCATTCTTTCTTTTTCTCCGACACTAAAAAAGGTAGAAAACAACAAATGGTGAATTAATAATACTCCTAACACCAGGCATTACAGTAATACTCCTAACACTATTATCAATAACAAACTCATAAGTTCTTATATTTGTTTACTTTGGTTCTTGCTAATGGAATGGTCAGCACCTTTTGAATTTAGGTAATCCGGGTCTGAGTCTGACCAATTCTTATAGAATTAATTATATATAATACGTAAGAACTCTTATGATCATAATTAGTGATTGAAATATTAATTAAACTAAACTAATAGAATAATAGTAAACCTACTCATACTTTAATATTGCAAGTTACTAAGACACAGTGCTTAGATTCCGCCTTAGTCATATTCTTGAATTAATGTTTCCCTTGTCGGAATTTGACTCAATTAACCTCTCCCCCTTAATTTAATTTCCTGCTCATTTTCTTTACATTTATTGTCTCCCCTTTGGCAAGGTGTTCCAATTTCCTCTGCTCCAGCTGCAGCTTATATCCTTAGCATTTTCTCTAGCCCTTTCTCTAGGTTTTGTTCATCCGTAGCTTCCATTTGATAACTTATTGAGTTTGGTGAATTTACCGTGCCTGATCCTTTATCTCTCACCGATGCAAGCATTTGGGCTGTCCTGGAGATCCTGCACGTCCTCATTTTTATATCTTCACATCCTCTTCTTAAAACTGCATTGTTGAATCCTTCTTCAAGAATATGTGATTGAACACCCATTTTCTCAGAGAATTCATCCATTGCTTCCTTGTACAATTTTCTATAAATAATTCTAGTTCCTGCTGATCATACCATTCATTTACTACATGTTGTGGAGTCTGAATTGAAGCTGACCAATTGATTGTAGAGCCTCCATGCAACAACCATCGAGCCGGCAAGTACGACCATCCCCATATCATTAGTTGCTAGCGAACGACTACATTTGATTCATTTAAGGTCCTCAAGAAGTGAGAGATTAGTTCTAGCACATGTTTTTCTTTCTCTAAAACAACCACTTGGTAACCATCCTTAACAAAAAGACACAGATGATATATTTCTAAGAGAGCAATTAAGTGATGTAACATCTATGTACTAGATGTTAGAAATAATTAAAGTGAAGGAGGACATGCAATTTGGTTTTGCTTATATGCATGCATATTATATATCGGTATCATTCTAGCACACAGATTCTCTACAATCAATACATTTATCTTGTTCAAATCCAAGTCTTACATATAACAATTCTACCAATTGATCATTTGTATACTTAGAGAGATTCAGAAAGATGAAAAATAGATGATTATATTTACAATTTTATATGTTAAAATATCTTGATTTGTTATTAGACTTGTTCATTGTTTATGTAGAGAGTAAATATAAGTGAAATGAGAGTGAAATGGGAGTGAATGAAGAGCAGAATGGTGGACAAAATAAAATATGTATTCAGAGACATTTTGATTAGACTATATATATATATATATATATATATATATATATATATATTTTATTAGACTATATATATATATTTTTTTTTTTGATAGGTATATAAAGAAATTTGTCCGGTGTAATATTTTTGTAAAAATTCCTTTAATTTAAGATACTTTTTATAATTTTTTCATGAAAAATAATCACAAAATGACGAAAGCAAACATGTAGCCAAGCAGTAAGAGTACAATGCATGCATTAAATTATGTACGAAGTCCATGCACGCATTAAATTAATTTAGTGTATTTATAAGAGGGTAAGATTCGAAATTAAAACTGGTTATGGCTCTGCCTCTCCTGTCAGAAGAAATAAATTAAGAATACTAAACATAAAATTAATAAAATTGAAGAAGATAAGCGTATACCAATTCTACTTAACCTTCCAGTAGAACTTCATTGTAGCACACTCTCAAATCTGTAGATAGATTGAACAGTAGTTTAATTTCACCAATCATCTGAAAATGGATTAGAATGAAGGCGAAGAATTAATAATTATTGCAACATTGAATATAAATTATTCAGCACGGTTGGTCTTTTTAATAATTTGCTAGGCTACAAGCGAACATCATGCATGCATATATATAACAAGACGTGAAACGTATTTATACCTTAATTATAGTTAAAAAGTCCATGCTTCATGAGCATTACGATTCGATGAACGTGATCACCTAATTTTGAATAGACTCGTAAGGGTGAAGAAAAGATGATGCAATCAATAAGAATAGACTATAGAGCGTTAAGTTGCAAGTAGCTGAATAAAAAATGGATTAAAAAGTTGAATTTACTCGATTCCAAGTGGGCTAAGTCATAATCATACTATATACGGCATGCAACGTCCTTCGTCAGCAGGAGGCTCTCAGGGATTCGACGACTTTGGAACCATCGTACAAATAACTATTCAATAAGATGAAAGAAGAGGGAAAAGTATACTTGTTGATAGCCAATAAATTATATACATAAATGCCCTTCTGAAGTGCGACCTTGTCTAACCATTGACAGGCGAGGCGAGCAGTGGCAGCCAAGCATGTCGACGTCATAGACGACAGTGGTAGGCTGGAAGCAAACGAGTAAAAACGACTTGATGACCCCTGTACACATCTCAGCTACATGCAGACTGGCATGCATGCATAATTAGAAAGAGAAGTCTCCTACTATACAATATCATATAATAAAATTATACACATCAAAGCCTGACATGACATCCATCGATCCATCGATACTTCCAAAGTTGGATCCTAATGAATGGTGGAACTTCTTCCTTTCTCTGTTTCGAAACCCCACAAGGACATAAGTACATCATTATTATATCCAACCCATTAATATTATATAATAATAATAATATTATTATTATTACTATTGTCATTCTCTTTGCATTCAAATCCCACCAGAAGATCAGTACATTACAAAAAGTTAGCATCTCTTGAGTAATATTTAAACAATTTTTGTTTCTAAAGATTAATTGAGAGTTGTAACTCAATAGTTTTTCTTAAACTCTACAAGTCCTTCAGAGTGAGTCATATTTTAGGCTGTGTTAGGAGAATATACTTCTGGCATATCAGAAAATTAATAAATAATATTTTTGTTGAAAGGTTTTTTACAATTTGCATATTGATTGAAATACACAAAAGCATAATTATGAAAAAAAACCCCCAATAATTAAATTCATTTCTGCAAATTAAAACAATTTGCAGAAATGAATTTGGCATCAAAGTCAAGGTAGGAGAGTTCTCTTTCAGGCATTGATTACAAATTAAAACCAAGTTTCAATGAAGACATGAAGCAGACAATTTTAATGAGTTAGATATACTAGTCACAATTAGAAAGAAAAATAAGGCTCATACTTATACGTGGCATGCTCTCTCGCCTTCTATTTAGTCATAGTTTTTGGAGTTCAAGTTTCTCACGCAATTAATATTTTACAATTGGAATTGGTGCTGGGGTCACGCTCACAAAGTTCCATTGCTTTTTAATCGGAGCGTTCCTTGTCCTATTAATATTTAGAATAAGATCTTCGTATATAATCTTATCTATCTTTCCATCATACTATTAATTAGTTTGTTATTAGTTAAACGTTGATGCAGGCACTATCAATGCTTTAATTGATGATAGCCCTTTGGCAGGAGCAATCAAATAATAAAAATGGCTGAGGAGGCCATGTGCCTGCTCACAGAGAGCCAAATAACTTTTTTCATATATATATATATACACACACACACATTTACTTATTGTGTTACGAAACTAATTGTGCATGCTTGACTTTGCTTGTGTCAAGAGCCATAGTTTGGCATCAAACACATGTAATATACATATATACACACGTAGTTCAAATACGGCCTAATAAATATAACCGATCATCATTCAAAAGAAAATTTCATTTTCTTTCCCGAATGAGATTGATCAATTTTTATGACCTATATATAGCAATATGCAATGAACCTATGATATCATCATCATAATCCATTATAAATTTGTAATATTAGCAAAAAAGGGTTGAATTAGTACACCTTTAATCATGTCCACCTTTTTCTACAGAAACTAATTTTTTTAATAAGATGATTGTGATGCTTCGTTTCATTAACAATCAACAATATACGCACCCAGATATGTATAAATAAGAACAAAGCAAACTGCTGATTGAAAATGTCAAATTGCTGATCAAATTTTTTATATATAATTAAACACTGCTTGCATGTAGCTAGCTAGTTAGTGAAGGCAACTCCTAAAAGCCATGTGAAAGCTTTACGCGCAGATGACCTATATTGAAAGCCAGTTATCCAAAAATATTATCAATTAGTACTGGACGACACTTCAGGTCAACAAAATTAAGCTGTTTCTAGCTTTGCTTATAATTATTTTATATTAGTATTACACACGCTAAGTAATTGATGATATATAACACCGTACGCATATGTTATAATTAATTACTCCTTGGCTTTTATTTATAAATTAACAAGTTGACCGCGTATATGTCCCTCACGCTATAGGATATATAATATGAAATTGGTTGATATTGTCAAACAAAGACAATAATAAATTATGAAGAAACTGAAGTTAAAAGATCAAAGTGCTGCTCACTGATTTATTGACTTCATATAAATTGAGAGGTAATCGGGCCACCAGCAGAAGCTATCTAGCATTCATTCATTCAATCAAATTGCTAGCATTGCTGATCATCTTCAAATTCTATAAGTAAATAGCTATCTAATTTATTAATGAAGGCAGTTGCAGAAGTGAGTTAAGAGGTGGCCTTCATTTATTTTGTAAGACTGGTTGCTTGACATTTGGTTGCTCATCATCTCCACGTGTTCATTCTGTCACTCTCTATATCCTTACATTTCTCCATTTTATTATATATATATACACACACACGCACAGAAGCTGCTCCAAGATTGTTAAGCTAAGCATAGTTCAAGCTAGTTCTGAAGTGCACTAAGTATGGAGCAAAATGGTTGTGGTGAGAAACAAGAGCAGATGGTGATTGAGTTGGGAAACATCGACAAGGAGACTTTTCTTTGGGTAGAAGAGAAGCAGAAGCTTTACATCAACTGCCTCTCACCCCGTGAGATGGAGTCTCTCACTGCTATTTCTGACACCTTCTTGCCCTCCATCGATGTCTTCTCGGACCCCATGATGAGTACCGTCGATGATGATGTTGCCACTTTCTTTCAGTCTTCGGCTTCCATGGCTGGAACCCCAGAACGTGTAAGTTTTCTACAACTCATCATCTATCTTCAATTTACAATAATGTTAGGTTAGGTTTGCGTACTATTGAAGTTGCATGTTGCTGCTCATCAAATGACAAGTCTATGTCAATTACACTAAAATATACAAGAGTTGATTTTGCGAAGGAGAACCTTTGTTTGTCTTATATTGATAATATTTTGTTTCTGATATAAAAAGCTACTATATATATTTTAATAATTATCTCAAAACTTATAATAAACTAACTCTTAAAGGACAGCTTGATTTTTGCTATTTAATAAGTAAACATCGCTTTCTAATATTACTATTTCTAGCGTTTGTATTTGATTATATTATTATAACTGCATGTATTTATAATGTATATGTGATTTAGGTTGCTGGGTTGCTGAGTGGGAGGGTGAAACACCCAAAGCAGTGGCTGGTGAGAGTGTCACTATGGTTGCTATCAACATCCATCGGAACCCTAATACTTTGTGGACGACACAGCCTTTCAAGCAACTTTCCTTACACTCAAAACTTCTCTCAGATGTCTCAACAAAAAAGGGAAGCAATATTGCGTTCATGGTCTCTCAGCTATTTCAGTCTTCTCAGAATGCTCTACAAGGGCCTCAAGCTTCTCATTCTACTTGTCTTCTTCACTCAGGTACTTTTTCTTACTTCATTCATTAATCAGCTGCGTTTATATATGCTATATATACATATATATATATATATATAGAGTATATCCAACATGCATGCATGTAAATCCACCAAAATTGCATGCCTTCCTCAACTTCAATTATGTACAACACCTTGAATACAAGATGCAATAGATGTTGTCACTTTTTGCTCTCTTTGAAACATATCATATGGTATATTTTTGGTGAGAACATGAGGAATTAATTAAATAGCAGATCTGCACATTGAATGCCAACTGCATGGGCAGCTTTTTTTTTTTTTTTTTAAATAATGTTAGGGGAATAGTTTCCAGAAACATAATTATATTTTGGATTTTTTCTTTCTTTTTTTTTTTAAAGCAAATCATTATCTTAATTAAAATTCTAAATTATTTTCTTGCTCTTCTTTTTTTAACTTGTTCCAATCAAGAGAAGGAAGGAAACCCACTAGATATTAAACTTGTGTAAATGGGCTGGTCTGTGTATATAAACTCGCTATCTGGTTTTTGAATTAAAACTTTGCAGAGAAACCTAACATAATTAATGGGTCAGGCTTTTAACACTAAAAACCCAACATAATAGCCCATAAAACCAGACTATTGTATCGAATGCTTTGTCTTTGGTCGAGATTAATCTTATGCTGGGATTGTTCATTTATAGCAATCAACTTATCATTTTTAATTCTCTGTGCATATTTCCACATAAAAGGTTGATGGTAGAAGTAGCTTAAGATCTACTTGGAAGCAAACTTATATACGTGTCGTATCTTCAATTGCTTGAGTTGTTTTTCTATGATAAGCAAATTACGTGATAGTAATCTCTTTACTGTTTCAGGTAAATGAGAAGAATGGAAACCTGTCTTGGAAAGCAATAGGTTACAATGGACCAGACCCTCAGTTCAAGATACAAACAAACCAATCCAAAACATTGAAACAATCTGGATTGGATGGAGAAGAAAGAGAAGAAGATGTTGAGAAAGAAGAGCTCTATGGACCTCTTTACAAAGGGCTCATTAGTATGCAGCTCCCAAGAGACATAGTTGCTGATAGTTTGCGCCAATCTGGGTTCTCTGTCTCTAATAGGCCTAAAAAAGTGAATGTACCAAGCAGTATATCATCTCCTTCTTTAGTAGTCAAATGTGATGCAGTAGTTGTTGGTTCTGGCTCAGGTGGTGGTGTTATTGCCGGTGTTCTTGCTAAGGCTGGTTACCAAGTGCTTGTTTTAGATAAAGGAAACTATTGTGCTAGAACTAATCTCTCACTGCTTGAAGGACCTTCGATGGATCAAATGTACCTATCTGGTGGTTTGCTAGCAACTGATGAAATGGGGATGGTAATACTTGCTGGCTCGACGGTTGGTGGAGGCTCTACAATAAATTGGTCAGCTTCAATTCAGACTCCACAAAATGTAGTGAACGAATGGTGTGATCAGCAGGAACTAGAATTATTCGATAGTAAATTATACAAGGAAGCAATGGATGAAGTCTCTGAGAAAATGGGAGTTCAATCAGATATTCTTGAAGAAGGGTTCAACAACGCAGTTTTAAGAAGAGGATGTGAAGAATTGGGTTATCCTGTAAAAAATATACCAAGAAATGCACCACCAGATCATTATTGTGGTTGGTGTTGTCTTGGCTGCAAGGATGGAAGAAAGAAGGGTACCTCGGAAACATGGCTAGTGGACTTGGTGAATTCGGGTAATGGTGCAATTCTTCCTGGATGTGAGGCAATACAAGTTCTACACAAGAAAAAGAAAGGAGCAAATCGAGACATAGCAACTGGGGTCGCTTTTGAGTTTGAATATAAAGGAGTAAAAGACATCTGCATAGTAGAATCTAAGGTGACTATTGCTGCCTGTGGCGCGCTAAGTACCCCAACTCTGTTAAAAAGAAGTGGCTTGAAGAATCCTAACATTGGAAAAAACCTGTACCTTCACCCAGTGACAATGGCATGGGGCTACTTTCCAGATACACCTTCTGCCAATGGATGGCTAGAGAAAGGGAAAAAGAGTTACGAAGGCGGTATAATGACAGCTATGTCTACTGTTGTTGCAAATTTTGACAAGTCTGGATATGGAGCTCTGATACAGACACCATCTCTACACCCTGGTATGTTCTCAAGTTTGATGCCATGGATTTCTGGCAAAGACATAAAAATGCGGATGTGCAGGTTCTCCAGGACAGCCCATATGATGGCATTGGTGAGAGATAAAGGATCAGGCACGGTAAATTCACTAAACTCAATAAGTTATCAAGTGGACGCTACAGATGAAAATAACCTGCACAAAGGGCTAGAGAAAATCCTAAGGATATTAGCTGCAGCCGGAGCAGAGGAAATTGGAACACATCATGCTAAAGGGAAGACAATAAATGTGAAGAAAGTGAGCGCACATGAGTTTGAAAGATTCGTGAAGGAAGAGAGTTCAAGGCCATTAAGAGACTTGTCGACACCTCTATGTTCAGCTCATCAGATGGGGAGTTGCAGGATGGGAATAGACCCAAAAACATCAGTAGTGAACCAGATGGGGGAGACATGGGAGTTGGAGGGACTTTATGTGGCAGATACGAGTGTCTTTCCAACTGCATTAGGTGTGAATCCTATGCTCACCGTTCAGGCTATTGCTTACTGCACTGCACAATCTGTTCTTGAAGTTCTCAGGAGAAAGAAGACTAAGTATTAACTATTAAATTGGAGCTGTATCCTATGCACAACTTTAATTTCAATGTCATTAACTAACTTTTGTTTAGTATATGAAAATTGTTCTTGTCATTGAACAGATCACACCAGCTAAAACATACAAATTAATTTCAGACTATACTGATTATATGATAGACAAAATTAACTGATTATATGATAGACAAAATTAGAAGAGTAAAAGTTCAATAAAATATTAACATCATCAATAATGGCCAATAAATGACTAAAGATTCGTCATTGGACCACCTAAGAAAAGTCAGAAGCCGCCACATGTGGGTCCATTTTTTTGGTGTCTAAGCTAGGGACGAAGGTAGGAGAAGGTATCTTTGGTGGAGAAATGTATCTTACGCCATGGCTGCTAAAAGTCTCAATTGGGTGCCTTTCATTTCTTCTCTTTTCTCTTTTTAGGCCAACTCTGGCTTCTAGGTCAAGTTCTTTTTCTTTTTATTGGGGGTGTAATTTACACATTCCCATCCAATTTAGCCGGTAAATACTTGAGATTTTGAAGGTCAACGCCATTAATGCCATGATTTAAGGCCATGTTTGAGCTAAGATAATTGGTGGGAAAGATCATATCATCACCATCAGATGCGCTGCAGCCTGCCCACATGCGCTCCACTCTCGCAAGAATCCACAACTCTTGGCTTCAGGGAATTGGGGAAACAAAATATTCATCTTCAAGGAAGTTTCTAAGAAGTGGCATTAAAATAATCAGCAACTGGGGAAACACCAAATCAATGAAACTAGTTCAATAATTTTTTTAGTATTGTTATTACATCGAGAATCCAATTCCTGCACTATGGCTCCATAATCTACCCCATCTTTACTTGATGTGAAAGTCAAATAGGCAAGTTGTGACACAATATATTTATATAGATAAAGATCCCTCAAAAAGGCAAATGATAATGTCTATTATAATATCACAATCTTGAATGAACCCAGTTCAGTTTCTATCTAAAAGGACCAAAACACGTCCAAACCCATCGACTTCTTACTGTCTTATCAGTTCTCTCTCTTTTCTCTCTTATCCTGGAAACCCCAGCCACCATTATAGAAGTTGACCAGCTCGTAGTTATCATAAGAAAGAATTTAGAAACCTTAATAAAAGCATCAGATATATTCCAAAACTATCTACATACGGTTAGGAATGGTATCTCTCCTTCAAAGCAATGAAAGACTGCTTTGGAAGAAATATGCAACTACCGGACAGGGAGAAATCAAAACATAAGGAAGACCAACAACACCTGGATGCCACCACCTTATCTTTCCACTTATATCCCTTGAGTAGGCTTCAAGACTTTTTGTTTTCTCATAATTCTATACTTTCACGCCACTTCCATAACAACACAAACCCTCCATGGAAAAACACCTTTACAGTTACGTCTTGGTCATTTGTATAGTCATCTCCCTCGGCCTTGTCTCCTTCGTCTCATGTCTTGTAGCAGAGACTAAGAAAGCAAAGGTACGCTAGAGCTTGATTATATGTCACGAATATCATCCGTATTTCAACACAATATTCAGATGGTAACTTATGTTGGTTATTTCTTGATTTACAGTTAAAAGATTTCAAGGTGGATGGAAAACTGTGTTATTTACCAGGAAGCCAAGCATACGGATATGGAATTGCGGCATTAGTCTGTCTGGCTGTTGCTCAGGTTATTGGAAGCTGGCAAATTTGCAGAAACTTTTATTCAAGAGAGAAAAGAAATAACTGCAAGACCAAAAAACCCAGAATTGCTACAATTCTTCTGGTTTTTTCATGGTAAGTGATCGTTCATTCTCTTGGTAGACAAATTAGACCATGCTAGAACTTGCAAGGGACCCACATCACATGCCATATATACTTTTCAATAGGTACCAAGAAAATAAAAATGTCATATTCTTTCTATTTGATAAATACTCTGTGATTGATTCTAGAAATTCTGGCAATTCATACTTGTCACTAGTTGAACAAAAATTGAGTGTTGCGAGACATTTTGCTTGAACCCAGGTTGTCAAATAGAGTCATATTAGGAACACGGATAGCTGGATAAGTAAGATTCAACGTTTAGAAACTGTAATATACTAATATTATATAATAGGATAAAATAACCATGGTCTTTCATTAATGATAATAAAATGTAACAGGATCTGTTTTGGAGTTGCTGCTATTTTAATAAGTGCAGCCACGACTATGAGCACAAGGCAGGCATATGGAAAAGGATGGTTGGATGGAGAATGCTATCTAGTCAAAGATGGCGTGTTTGTTGGCTCCGGGGCTTTAGCTTTGGTTAGCGTAGGCTCCATGCTGGGTGCGGCAATCATGACAATTAGGAAGAGCCAAGCTGAACAGGGTCGAAGAGTACATGCCCAGATTGGATGAAAATAAATAATAGTTATGCAGATGCATGAGTAAGTCAAAATCTCAATTAAAAGCACCAAGTAACACCTACACGAGCGGCAGATGAAGTTGATACAGATAGATTGCTTCAAAAACAATACATGGATGAAGTTAATTTAAATAAAGGGGATGCCCCAGTGGCCATCTGGGTCTTTAGTTTTGCTTAATACGACAGACGACAGAGACAGATCATTTGTGTATTAGTGTATTTTCCACTGAGTTTGTAGTTGGTACCAATGGACCTTCCGTCGTGGAACCCATCAAGAAAAAAATGACAAATTTCTTTTATTCACTTACAAGTGATTTCTAAGCGTTTATTTCGAGTTTCAGTGCATGCAAAACGTTTATTTTAAATATTTCTTGTAAACAAGCTGATTGTTGAGGTCCACATGGAGTAATCATAACCCATGAGAGACCAACCTAGTTGCCATCCAAAACTAGAGTTTAAAGCAAAGTGGTTGAAACTGGGAGTGACTATACAGAACTCTACTTCCAACAACTCTCTGAATAAAAATCTTTAGGATGGTCCAATTCCACATCAGCTAAAGATAGCATCGACAAGAAATAGGCATGACCAAAAGCCTCAATCTCTTTCAACTCCGACAAAGGAAAGATCTAATTATAGTCAAAATTCACCAATAATAGCAGCTTTCGATCCACCGATATTTAAAATGCAACAATAACTTAGTTAATGCAAATTCATTTCAAGCGGTTCTAGAAATTATATGGGTAAATTCTTGGCGCATTAGCATTATAGAATCAAATAATCTAGTCAACTTTAATACGGTTAAAGAAAACATAGGTAGGTAACGAAAAAATCAAATTGAGAATCTATCATCACCATTCACATTTCCTTCAATTAGTAAATGTTGGAAGGCCAGCTCATGGTCTAAAAAAAAACAAAACATGAACTTGGCATAACCGGTCATTCCACTTGCTCCAACTAAACATCTCAAAGAAAAACATCCCAAGATAACTTCGCAGTATTTTACCCTTGAGATTAGTTCTTCATGAAGCCAAAAGTTGAGAAGAAGGTAGATAGAGATGAAAGGCAGAACTGTGATGGAAATGAACCTCTGTTGAATAATAGAACTCATAACACATTAGAAATGTGTATTCTTTCCACGGCCCCCCTGACCGTAACCATATCCCCTTCCCCCAGCATAAGCGCCCCGGTCATTCTCACCTTGTCCACCACCATAGCCACCATAATTTAAATGAGGTCTACGTCGGAAGTTGCCAAAAGTCTGCAAAATAAAATAACAAGAAATCATGATGTCATCTGAGTGTAATAATTTTTGGCTTAATTAGCTATTGACTTCTAACTTGTGAAAACTAGAATAATAAAATGCAAACCTCAGTATCCAGCTTCATTCGCTCAGAAAATCGGTTCTGTCCATCCCTTGCTCCACGATTGAGTGAATTACAAGAAATTGTGTCAAAGAAATCATCCTTCTTATATGCAGGCTGCGCAAAAAAGCAACAAAGGTACACGTTTAAGCTTATTTTGAAGAAAACTTGGATCTTCGTTACAAACAGGATAAAAGAGATAACCATAGCCACGCAATCTGACTCATTTATAGAAACATCTTAAGTCTACCTTGGGATCAAAATTGTTTATTGGGCCCTGAGCCTCTTTATCCCCCAAGCCCTGGTCAGTTCCCTTATCCTCAATGTCCTTAGTGTCCTGCTGCTTTGCCTTTCCAAGATAACCCCATACCTCATTCTTTTTAAACTTCTCATTCATGCCTTCAAAATCAAATTCTTCAGTGAATTGTGTAGTAGAGTACTGAGACTGCAAAATCAACAATACTGTAATCAGAAACTACACAGAAATTTTGAGAAAATTGCAGATCTTATCATTGGAAACATTTAGCAAATCTAGCTATGACATTGCCTTACATTTATAATCAAGAAATGCAAGGAAACTAAGGTCCACAGAAAAAGCAAGCTATAAAAAATTACTGAATTACTCAGAAGCTGAGTGCACAATCATGCATCAAATTAAAAACATGCAACCAAGCAATCAATGACAAGTTCTATGCCAAACTATCCATACTCTTATTTTAGAAAATATAAGAGATGGTTATACATATGTCCCATGAATGGATATAAAATTTTTCTCAGACTAAATATTAAAGAAAAGAAAGAAAGAAAAGCCTCCTACTTATATGAGTGGGAATTGAACCCAACACCTCTTCTAAAACCACACAAGACTTTACTAGCTAATATGAAAAAATAGAAGCAATTGATCAGAATATGGTTATTTAAATTGAGCTAGAAAAATTCCAACCTTTAGTGAAGGAGTTGGCAATGGCAATAATGGTGCTTTATTTACTTGAATAGATGCAACCAGAGGAGGATTTGATGTCGTTGGTGGGATAGCACCCATACCCTTCTTATCAAAATACATTTTCTGTGTGGAAGAAAGCACAGGTGGTCCGGATGGAACCAACTGATCCGGAGTTAACAAGGATGGAGGTGATGTTAGCAACGGACCTGAGGCAGAACCTATAAAAGGTGTCGTAGGATAAGGCATTGGCTGAGCAGGATGAACTATTAAAGAATCGGAAACAGCTTTGGCAGCAATTTGGGCTTCAATGGCTTTTGTGTCTTGGAAAGTCGAAGTAATTGAGGACAAAGTTAGATTAGGATCAGTCATATATGCAGCAATAGATGGTTGAGATGCCCTGAAGGATGAGAAGAGCGGCATATCAGGGGTAGTCGAACATTGTGCTGAAGTCAAAATGGGTGAAAAATTAGGACGTAAGGAAGTTGATGCGATTGATGAAGACATAATTGTACCACATCTGGATGCAGTTACCAATCCAGAGATTGGAGAAGCCTCAAGTTCAGAAGTCTGTACACCATTCTGCATTGTCATAGGAGGTGATGCTGTTGAAGGGGATTGAAAAAGTATAGGATGCTGAGGAGGGTAAGAACTATTGGCCGAGGTTCCACTATATCCTTGCCAATACATTGGTGCTGAAAATGATGATGGTGCATCAGCACTCTGGATAGCCTGAGATTGATTTGGTGAAGCGACCTGGGTTACAAGTTGATATGAAGGCAATGCACCTGGATTAGCTCTGCTAATCAAAGCAAAAGTATCCTGCAATGGACTTGATTCTTTCAAAGTTTTATCAACAACTGATGTTGATGGTGGAGAATTCATAGGCACCCCAGCATACTGTGACTGAAAAGATACCAGAAAAAGCAATAACAATTAAATTTTCACTTGAATCGTAGATAATTCATTATTCCTTACATATTGACAAATATCTATACCTGAATGATAGCAGGATCTTCAAAAATCTGCTCCTCTTTTTTGGAAGGTGGAGAGGACTTAACTTCCAAATCCTGAAATAACAACAAAAAACATCAATTCAGAAAACTTCACGAAAACATATATTCACAGAGATCAAACATTTATGTGCCTGTCCATGCCAAAAAATCACCAAGAGAGGAAGACACACAACACAACGTGAATGAGAAACAATCATTACCTAATCGTTACTTGATACCAACATTATTGTTATTATTATTATTTTCTGGAAAATATAAAAAGAGAAATAAACGGCTCCAGGCTACTAACAAGCAAATATCAAAATATAGCATCCTGCTACTTGAAACGAATACATTGGCACAGATACACAAACAAAGAAGCACAAAATAGTGACACTTACCTTAATGTCACTTCCACGGAAGAGAATGTATTCATAAACCTTATCAGAGGGGGGAATTTGTGGGCCATCTTTCTTACGTCCTTCCGTACCGAACGATCTTACTGCACAGCAAGCATTCAAAATCACAAAACATCAAACAAAATTCATCTAGAGTCGTTTCCTAACATTACATTTTCGTAAATGTATGACTTCTGAAACAAACCCTAGGTGAAAATTATTCGGGAACATTTAAATGTAACAGCGAGCGAGGGAAAGAGAAGAGGGAGAGAGAAAGAAACGCACCGTTTTTGAGGCCAATGGTGGAATCGTGGACGCTGAGATGGTAGAGAAGGCCTTCGTAACGAGACTCGTACTTAGAAATTAAACTAATGAAGCTTCCTATGTAGGATTCCGCTGCGTTTTTTGAATTTGAAGTCGCCGTCGCCGTCGCCATGTCTCTAATTCTGTTTCTACCGCATAATAATGCAAAGTTCGCAGAAGAAGAAAAATTAGACAAGTGAGTGAAGGAAGGTCAGGTCCCAAAATGAAAATGTTTTGTGTGTTTCCAGAAAAAGCTGATAACTGCTTGCTTTATATTTGTTTGCTAAAAACTGGGGCAATCATCAATTCGGAATAAAAGTAATTTTTTTGTTTGTGATATGTTTAAGCCTCAAGCCTCGAGAGAATGAATGCAAAAAGAATGTTTCAATTTCACTATCAGCGTGTAAAGTAACTCATACTGGTACGAGTAGTCACTAATCAGTGGCGGATTTGTGGGCCTGGGCTAATTCAAGTCTTTACTTTTCAGAGGCCCAGTCATTCCTGTTGGACTTGGATTCATGTGGGTTTGTACATGGTACCATTTATTATATTATTTTTCATTAATAGATATTACGATATTATAATATGGTTTACTTATTTTTTATTGGTAGATATTTCCATATAATTTTTTTTTAAAAAAAGAAATGAAAGAAAATCGTCCATTTTATAGGCTCCAATTTGATGACCAGATTAAATTATAAGGTTGGTTTGGTGGCTTTGTAATAGGAAAAATCTGGTATTTATGAGTGCATAAAATAGAAAAAAAGACTTTTGACAAAACTTTGACTTCAATTACCTTTATCTTTTTTTTTTTAATTTTAATCAACGATATTATCATTCTTAATCATATTAAGGAATTATTAAATCATAAATAAACAAAAATTAAAGGATTTTAAAGCGTCTCAATCCGTTTTAAATATACTTCGATATTGATTTTTCATGGTTTCTTTTTCACCAAACAATCAAATTAATGCATAGATTATAATTGATAAATAGGAAAATAAAAAAAACATTTGAAAAATTTTATTTTATCATAGGAGAATAGTATATTATTAAATGAGAAATTTGACGTAAAAGGATATTTTACAAAACTTAAAAAAAAAAAAAAACACTTGAGCAGAGCCCAACGAAACACAAACCTTCGTTTGTCATCTTCTTCTTTAACAAAAAAAGCGTGCAAAAACAGAAATCTCTTACGCTGTCAGATCTAATTCAAACCTTTCGTAAACTGAACTTAAACAAAACCCTCATTTCATATTCACTCTTCTTCAGCTGTAGTCAGACTGAACCGAAATACAACCAAGCTCATAACGGATTTCGCATCAAGCTGGAGCAATTAAAGACGATCGGGCGGGAGCTCGCAATGGGCTCCCAGGGCGGCTTCGGCCAGTCCAAGGAGTTTCTCGACCTCGTCAAGTCCATCGGCGAAGCCCGATCCAAGGCTGAAGAAGACCGAATTGTCCTCAACGAGATCGAGACTCTCAAGCGCCGAATCACCGAGCCCGATATTCCCAAACGCAAGATGAAGGAGTTCATCATCCGCCTAGTGTACGTCGAGATGCTCGGCCACGACGCCTCGTTCGGTTACATCCACGCCGTGAAGATGACTCACGACGACAATTTGTTGCTGAAACGGACGGGGTATTTGGCTGTCACGTTGTTCTTGAACGAGGATCATGATTTGATTATCTTGATTGTGAATACGATACAGAAGGACTTGAAATCGGATAACTATTTGGTGGTTTGTGCGGCTTTGAATGCCGTTTGTAAGTTGATTAATGAGGAGACGATTCCGGCTGTTCTGCCGCAGGTGGTGGAGCTTTTGGGTCACTCGAAGGAGGCGGTGAGAAAGAAGGCTATCACGGCGCTTCACAGGTTTTATCAGAAATCGCCTTCGTCAGTTCACCATCTCGTTTCTAATTTCCGGAAGGTTGGTGTTGATAGCTGTTCGTTTTTATGAATTTTATGAGGGTAATTTTATATGGCTATACAATTTAAGTGAAATGTTTATCGTTCATTGCCAGTGTAACTTATTGTTTAGGAATGGAGTAGATGATAAAAGATTCTGATCTAGTGTATGATTCTATATGGTGCACGCCAAGAGTTTTGTGCTAGTTTTGCTGCTTGAGGTGTATCTGAATGCTTTTGCTTAAGCATTCTTGTCATTTTCGGTTTTAGCATTGTAATCTTGGTCTTAGACTTATAAAAGTAAAGAAAAAAAAAAAATTCAAACTAATTAGCCCTTACTGGGAGATAGGTTTTAATCACTTGAAATAACCTGAAAGTATACAGTCAAAAGGAGAAACAAGTTGCTACCGATAATTGATTTGCAGTCAACTTTTGACTAATAGTGGTCCTTTACCTTTCAAATTTATTTGATAACTGCTCATTAAGAATTTTTTTTTTTTTACCTTGTCTGATTTTTAGGGTAAGCCATGATAATGGCAAACAGCTAGCCATTTGTTGTCATTTGATAGAATATTCTCAGTTCTACAGAATGTGACCTGATCATGTAGCTTAATTTTCTTTTTTAATCAATGTAGAATCAAATCTTCTATTACTTTTTGTTTTAATTTTAATTTTTTTCCCCTCATATATTTTGTATGAATTTCCTTTTTGTTAGTAATATGGTTTCCCTTGTTGCAGAAACTTTGTGATAATGACCCCGGGGTCATGGGTGCAACCCTTTGCCCACTTTTTGATCTCATAACTATAGATGTCAATTCTTATAAGGATTTAGTTATCAGCTTTGTAAGCATTCTTAAACAAGTAGCTGAACGTAGATTGCCCAAGAGTTATGATTACCATCAAATGCCTGCCCCATTCATTCAGGTATGTTGCCTATTTTATCTTATGTTTTCTCTTTCGCTTATGATTAGGTAAGATGAAAAGCGTGGACTGTAATTTGTACGGTAAGGCTGTTTGGGTGACTTGGTTTTGCTAGTTTGAAACTGGAAATTTTTTACTTATAGTAAACTGGAAATCTTAACCTGTTTATTGCTACCAGATATAACAATTCCTTGTACTTCTAGGATGGATTTTTTTGTTGAATGTAATGGCTCAAATTTATTTTTCGAGTAAATTTGGCTTCAGAATTTTGTTAATGTGGTTCCTTAGTGGGCAGTTACTTTTTATGGATTTATGTATTTACTAACCGTGTGGTTAAATTTTATGTTATAAGGGGAGCTTTAGTTTTGAAAGAACTTAAGATAGATAATCTTATACCGTGTTTAAAATTCTTTATAGTTTGCACTAACCTTGTTCTTTCTTAAATATTTGTGAGAAATCGTTTCCTTTTTTTTGGTTGTATTCTTTTTGGTTATTCTCTTTGTTGGCAATAGAGTTTTGGTTCTTATTGAAAAGAAATGACTATTTGTTTGTTCTATGGAATCAAAATGGCACCATTTCTTCTCTCTAATTGGTGGTTGATTATCATCTGTGTACCTTGCTTGATGTGATGTATTTCCAATTTCATATCAACGTTTCAAGATGGTTAACAAATTCTACTGGCTTGTTCAATGTACTGGATTTCTATTGTCAGATGCTTCTAAAAATCATGTTATGGCATTTAAGTTTCTAAGGATGTCTGGAAACATCTTTGGTGACTGACATATTGAGTATAAGACAGATTTTATACTTGTGTCGTTTCATCTTGTGAAATAAGTTTAGTTCTGATGATATATAAATTTATACTATCTTTTTTCCTGTGAGCATATAATATCTATTGCTTGTCCTCATTTGTTTCATTGAAATCTTTGTTTTGGCTATGTTACTCAATTTGGTACTCTTTTTTTCGAGATGTGGTTAATTCAAATCATAGTTTAATAATGCAGATCAGGTTGCTGAAAATTCTGGCATTGCTGGGAAGTGGTGACAAGCAAGCAAGTGAGAACATGTACACAGTTGTAGGTGACATATTCAGGAAGTGTGATTCGTCAAGTAATATAGGAAATGCCATTCTGTATGAGTGCATATGTTGTGTTTCTTCAATATATCCAAATCCCAAGCTATTAGAATCTGCAGCTGATGTTATTGCCAGATTTTTGAAGGTTCGTTCATGTAGTTCTGCGCATTCATGATTTCTTGGCCTATGTTGTCTTCTGTTTGTAATGACTCCCATTATGATATTGTTTCTTATTGGCAGAGTGATAGTCATAATCTAAAATATATGGGGATTGATGCACTTGGGCGACTAATAAAGACAAGTCCAGAGATTGCTGAACAACACCAATTGGCTGTCATTGATTGCTTAGAGGTGAGAGGGATTATTCTTTCATGTGCTTTAGAGATGATTATTGTTTGGAATCCATAAAGCGGCTGGAGTTATTTATGGTCTTGGCACTTTTCCTTTTCTTTCCTTCACTATTCACTTAATACAATTTTGTTGATGTAGCTATAATGGTAGCCTTCATGTTGTTTCAACTGATGGGAAATGTAAATATTATATGATTTATGAGTGTTGATATACAAATTGTTTATTTATTTTATATTGTTATGTGCTTTTTCTCAAAAGATATTTCTTGCAGTGTCTAGGTTTTTTGCTCTTTCCTTCCAAAACAAAATCTGAAGTGTAAAATTTTTGTTCCTACTACTTCTTTGTTTGCTATTTGTTTTTGTTTTTTCCTGTGTGACATGTTGGAGGAGATTTAGGAGAATAATAGAACATTCCCAAGCTTCTTGATTAAGGGTAGGGAGTGTATGAGATTGTTTGTGGAATTTGCATAAATACATCACATGGATGTATATTAAAATGAGTGTATATGCATATTGGAAGCTCTTCTGTATGTTTATGGACATTATTTTATAAGACTGGAGGTTGCATTGGAGGAACTAGTGTGGGTGTGAAATTTGTCACTGGGGAGGAGGTGGGGGTGGAAATAAAATCTTTTTTTTCTTCATCTTTAGTTGCTCTATTGGCTCTAAAGACAGGAAAGAGAAGGGAATTATCAAGTGCTAAAACTATGTGCAAATGAAATGCATTATGTTTGCCTACGTGAGTTTTATGTTGCAATTACTTATCAATTAGAAAAAGAGGAAATGCATATTGAAGTGGTTGTGCTTAAATGTGTGCATGCATTGGGTTGAAGAACTGTATTATGAGCATTGGATTACATAGATCTCTGCCAATTTTTATACATTTCCCTGCCAATTTTTGCCATTTTTTGTTTCCTTTTTAACTTTCTTTTGCATGTGACAGGACCCAGATGATACACTAAAGCGAAAAACCTTTGAACTACTGTATAAAATGACCAAGTCATCCAATGTGGAAGTGATTGTTGACCGCATGATTGATTACATGATTAGCATTAATGATAATCATTACAAAACTGAAATAGCATCTAGGTGCGTTGAACTAGCTGAGCAGTTTGCACCGAGTAACCACTGGTTTATCCAGGTAATTAACATGTTGCCTCTTCTTTAGATGGTTTATTTTACATTTGTATTTTTCATTTCAGTATGAAAATAATAATGGCCATGCCTGTTGTTTTTTCTATGCAGACCATGAATAAGGTCTTTGAGCATGCGGGAGACTTGGTGAATATCAAAGTGGCACATAACTTAATGCGGTTGATAGCTGAGGGATTTGGGGAGGATGACGATAACGCGGACAGTCAGTTGAGATCATCTGCTGTATGTTTCTTTCATGGATGCACCTACAATCATTGTTTGTATATCTGTTAAAATGGTGATACTCCTAAATAGCAAATATAGTGACTTGAGTGTTGTAGTTGTGGAAAACACAAATTAGGGAACATTTTGTAATAAAATGTTTAAAAGAGGTATAAACTCCAAAATTTTAATTCGTAAATAGTTGATGAACTTATGATTTCAGATACAAATGCGACATTGTGAAGACTGTTACAGTAATTTTGATACCATTTAGACAATTTGTTTATACCTCATCATGTTCAAGATGATGATGGAAGTTAGTTTTTGTATTTTTATCGTATAGTCTTTCACTTCTTCTGTTATTATTTTCTGTTTAGAATTGGGTGAATAAGAGGAAAGTCAAAGGATTTTTGGGTATAAAAAGAATTCTGTTTATTGATTTTATTTTTCCTTTCCTGGTAGGTGGAATCATATCTGCACATTATTGGAGAGCCAAAGCTTCCATCTGTATTTCTTCAAGTACGTACTCTCTCATATAGATTTCCTTTTCTTTGAAATTTGTTTTATGTTCCGGATTGCTCACTGCTTTTTTTTTTTTTAAAAAAAAAAAAAAGGAAAAATCCCTTTTTTGTTATCTGAATTGTTTGTTTTGGTCACAGGTCATTTGCTGGGTCTTGGGGGAGTATGGCACTGCTGACGGGAAGTTTTCTGCTTCCTACATTACTGGAAAATTATGTGATGTGGCCGAGGCATATTCAAATGACGAAACTGTGAAGGTACTATTGTTGTCTTATAAAGTTTACTTTGTGATTGTCACATTGTATATCTGCTCTGCTAGCTGCCACATTTTTAATTCTGCAATCTATGTTGTCCTTGTAATTTGAGCCTACATCTGGCTTAATATATGGTGGCAAAAATAGAGGGCTTTTATATTTGAAATGGGGTATTCTTCACACTTGAATTGTTTTCTACTTAAGTATGTTTAAAGCTGCATTTTGAGTTTCTGAAATTGGGAATCCTTTTTTCCTATACATTTGTATTTAAATTCATTGTCCTCCATGCATAGGTATTCAGGCCAAATGCATCTCTAATTCCATATAGAACTTTATGCAGCTTTTTGTGCCTCCATTATTTATTTGTTTGTGTTCAGTATTCTTTAGCAACTGCTAGTGTCTTGTAAAGGGTTGTTGGATTTGATGAGTAAAAGGAACTTATTTGGGTCATTATGAAGAAGGTTTCATGTTATGATTAATAATAGATAATTGAGGTCGTTTTAATGTGGTTAAAATTAGTTGTTTTTTTGCTCTTAAACTGATTAGGCAATGCTAAAGTACTGACTTCTTGCAATATTTTTGAGTTGTCTATTAACACTTTTCTTATCTTTTATGATATGGAATAATGCCTGTTCATCAGTTTCTCTATCCCTTTTAGCATCTTCTTTGGGTGAATTTGTTTTGTGGGTCACCTCACACCATTTTTGGTCTGTATGGATTCTATTGGTTTTAAATTGGGCACTCTATGTAGCCTGGAATTCGATTCGGGTTTGGTGCAGGGATCCTTAACCATGCTCATAAGAAAATAATACATTCTTTTTTCTTACGTGATCTTCATTTGTATGGTGTCCTGTCTGGTATGTACCTGCTGTGAAAATATCTTCGATTAACATAATCAGGATCTGCTTTCATAAGTAAATACCGGGTGCTTGGTTTCCTTAATTTAATTGTTATGGCATAAGACTTACGAAGAATCATTGTCAATTCACAGTTTATCTCGTCCAATTATGTCAGTTCATTCAGTATATCTTAATTAAAATCTCTGAGAATATCTCCCTGATAGATGATATCATCCTGCAAAGTCAATCTTTGGTGTATTTTCAGAAAGTTATAAACTACACCTCTTCTGTTTGTTCTTTGTTAGAATTGTTGATTAAAAAATTCTGCTTCTGAATGGTTTAAAGTTTTTGTTGACTATGTCTTTCATAATCTTGATTCAGAAAATTTAAGGTTCTGGTTGCTTGTATCTGTTGACACTTAACAAATAGTTAACTGCTTCCTCATGATAGAATGTTGAAGGACATATAAGCTACTGAGATGAAATTCTCATATGTGTATCTTTCTGTTCTCAAGTTCATGAATTTGAAATAACAGTTTGCTTATCTTGAAGGCCTATGCCGTTACAGCGCTAATGAAAATATATGCATTTGAAATAGCTGCAGGAAGGAAAGTGGATATGCTACCTGAGGTAGGTCTTATTCTTAAGATTTTTCTGTTGATTTCTATATTTGATGTAGCTAAGGCATTTGGACATTCATCTGAACCATGAGTCATTTGTTTTGTATTGTTGAATTAATTTCTGGAATAGAAGAGTAGTGCTTGAGGACTGCAACTTGGTACAGTTATTAATCGCATGCAAGGGCATTCTGATGGACAAGTTTTTGTGATAGATGATAGTAATGAAATATAATATTGTACATTACATTGAAATTTAACGCAAGAAATAATCTCCCTCCTTTCTTTACCACAATAAGAGGCCTCGTTAGACTCCGCGGAAGTGTAAGGTGTAAGTGAAGAGAATAGAAGAGATGAAGTCCGTCCCTTACCTTAGCCTAGTCTACATCTACAGCTGACGCAACTCCGTACCGACGCCTCACTACTCTACTACACTACTTAATTAATATTAATTAATTAAAATTAACGGCTAAGCGATTTCATAACCTGAGCTTTCCTTAACCTTAACCAGCTGACCTTACTTCGTAACCTTAACGTACTTTCTTTCTTACTTTAGCATAGGCCTTCGCCACTTCAAACGGGCGCTTCGCCCCTATTTTCTTTTTTTTTTTAATTAGAAAGAACAGGGCCTTACTTATTCTGTTCTAATAGTTTCTTTACTGTCATTGTAGCTTGGTTGTTAGTAATGCACATTACTCTTGGTGGTTCCTTTTGATGTATGTGTAAAATCAGTGTCCTGTTCGCATTAATGAATTTCTAATTGTAGAATCTGAAATTAGCAACTCTTTCTTCTCTTGCTGCAGTGTCAGTCTTTGATTGAGGAATTATCAGCTTCACACTCAACAGACTTGCAGCAACGTGCCTATGAACTCCAAGCTGTCATTGGCTTAGATTCTCATGCTGTTGAGACTGTAATGCCTTCAGATGCAAGTTGCGAAGATATTGAGGTCATCATTAATTGTAGCAATTGTTTATTATTTCAATTTATTATATAGACATTTATCTATAAATATGTTGATTTATTTTACTTTTCTTACGTATACAACTATAATTATGTTGCTCAATTTTGGTGGCTGGTCTCAAGATCCTTAAGCATGCCTAGGTGTTACCTGGCATTTCTGCCTCATGTTTGTCTTTCGATTCATTTATTATCTTACTTAAATTGATTAGGCTATTGTTTTTGGTTCTTTATCTTGTTGTCTCTTTATAATCATTGGGTTCTCTATTGATGTTATTGTTGTAGAATAAGTTTTCCTAATATTTAAACTGTCCTTGCTCCAGTTATGTAAATTTTTTCACTAATTTTTATCTTGGGAATTTGTTTATTAGAAGATTCTATAATTCTTCAAGAGCATGAGTATTTTGGATGTATGGATGGAGGATGAATAATGTAATTCTTTGTTCAGTTTTTGCCAAACTTGTTTCCCGTTGCAGCCAATTGACTCTGTTCTCAAGTTCTTGCAATCATTTTATCAGAAGACTAATACCTTTATCCCTTTATTGCAGATTGATAAAAATCTTTCATTCCTCAACAGTTATGTTCAACAGGCTCTGGATAAAGGGGCCCAGCCGTATATTCCTGAGAGCGAACGTTCTGGGATGTCAGCTATTAGCAACTTTAGAAACCAAGACCACCAGGAAGCTTCAGTGCATGGTCTTAGGTTTGAGGCATATGAGCTTCCCAAGCCTTCAGTGCCATTAAGGATTCCTCCAGTTTCTCTTACATCGTCCACTGAACTAGTTCCAGTACCTGAGCCATCATATCCTAGGGAGACCCAGAAGGTCGCATCACTGCCATCTGTATCCAGTTCAGATCCATCAGAACTCAGGCTAAGACTTGATGGGGTTCAAAAGAAGTGGGGTAGGCCTACTTACTCTTCTGAAACATCAACCTCAAGTTCAACTTCTGAGAAAACAGTTAATGGAGTCGCGAAAGTAGATGCAGCAGGCACTGTAAAATCAAAGGCACGTGACTCCTATGATTCGAGGAAAACACAAGTTGAAATTCCTCCAGAGAAGCAGAGGCTTGCTGCATCACTGTTTGGTGGTTCATCAAAAACTGATAGGCGAGCATCTACAACTGGCCATAAGGCTGGAAAGGCAAGCAGCCATGGTGTGGAGAAGCCTCAATCGTCAAAAGCAGCGGATAGAACTGCAGCAGAGAAGACGTTTGTTCAACCACAGGCAGACTTGCTTGACTTGGGTGAACCGACTGTTCCTAGTAGTGCAGCATCTGTTGATCCATTCAAGCTGTTGGAAGGGCTTCTTGACCCAACCCAAGACACTTCAACCGTGCATCACGGTGTAGCTGTTGCTAACAAAGCACCTGATATTATGGGACTATATACAGAGACAACTGGGAGTGATGTTGGAAATCCTCCACCCATGGATAGGAATGATGACTATCTTTTATCTGGGTCGTCAAATACAACTATCAGAAATGCTCAAGAAGGAACTGCAACACAACTTAGTAAGGGACCAAACACTAAAGATTCTTTGGAAAAGGATGCACTTGTGAGGCAGATGGGTGTTACACCAACCAGTCAAAATCCCAACTTGTTCAAAGATTTGTTGGGCTGAATTGTTAACATGGGAAGGTTAAAAGCTTATTTCAAGGTTATTGGCTTTCTTTCGGTTTGGGATTTCCATAATGCAGCATTTTCGATGGGCGATGGCGATGTCTCAAGTTTCAATGATACAGTTACAAGGAGCATGCCTTTGTGCCAAGAGTGGAGAGACTCAACCGCCTGCATTGGTGTAATGAAGTGGTACAGATCTGTATTTGTGACTGGACAAACTAGGTTTTTGTAGGAATTTGAGTTTAGGACCAGAGTTGATCGAGTGTTCCCTTGAGCAATAAGTGCAAAGCTCTATGGCGTTATGGATTTTGGGGCTTCCTAGGGCAAAGGACTTCGGCTGTGTAAGTTTGCTTTTGCGGTGCATATGTTACGTCAGATTGTTGTTATAATGGTGTATCAATGAGTCTACTGTTGGATTCTCATTTTTTTAATTATAATATTCGCCCCGAACTTAAATGTGCCTTTATTAGCATAGTACTTAAGAGCGAGAGAAGCCTCATATTTTTGGATGACTCGGAGATTGAACATCTTTATGATTCGTGTAATTTTCATCTTAATAATGTAATTTAATTGCTTGCTCCAATTTGACCGTGGAGCTTTTGTTTTTATTTTATTGTTTACGCTAATGCAAAGCCTTAAGAAGATGTAAGCTCGAAGGAAGCTTTCTTCAAGCTTCCACTTGCACTGGATGATATTTAATGTGTTAAAACAAGAAAATTATGCAAATAGAACTGCCTTGTAGACGGAACGGTCGTTTTCTTAATGTTAGAATTGGATCCATCATTGCCGATTTGCTCTATTTAATTTTTCTTGGACACTGAGGATGGCACTAACGTTTCCAACTTCCTACATTTGGATACCTTTAGAGTCATCAAATTTTTAAAAACTTTGCTAGGTTGAGAGTTTTGCTTCCACAAATGCAACAACTCAGGCAAGTTTGATGGCTCTAGGCCTTTCACTTTTCCAAGTGCCTCTGCATATCTTTCCTCACAACCATGTCCTTCACATAAGAATATTTCCTTCAAATAGGAATTGTCAATGACAATTTTCTCAAGATTTTGCAATGTGTGAAAACTGCAAGATGGAAAAATAGCTTTCTTAGGAACTTAGTCAATGCAAGGTCTTTTAGTTTGCACAAGTGTTCTGAAAATTTATCATTCCATATCTTTTTCATAACTTCATCATTCGACTCCAACGTCAGACCTTCCAAGTTGGGGAATGCAATCTGAGAAAATTAACATCAATATTAAATAAAAATGAAGAGCGAGGGGAACTTATAAGCAATGTATCACGGCCTCAAGGGGAAAGATGGAGATTTATATAGGTAACATATTGATAACCGTGTAGATTGTTCTGCGTTAGGTAACTAGGACATGAAAAACTCAGAAATCTCGACACTTGATTCATATAGGTACAAATTTAATCTCGACACTGATTCATGAAAAACTTCTAAGAGACTTGATCCTCCATGCAGGAACTTTTCTCGACACTGATTCGACACTGATTCATGATAACGTGGTAGGTTCCAAAGCTGCAAGCCAGGTTAATTTAAGGAACACAAAGCAAGGGACTTGATCCTCCATGCAGGAACTTTTCTCAAATATCTTTTCTACCGACAACTTCTTCAGGTTCTGAAGATGGAAAAACACTCGATAGCTTACGACAGTGCAAATCACCTTTTTCTCAAAGAGAGGCTGTACGTTAGTGCGGAGGTTCTTCTTTGAGTTCATTCCTTTATCCTTGCTTGAATTGGAGATGAATGTTTTCATACTCGGGTAATTCTCAATCACCAATTTTAATGAGGAGGAAAGCTCAGGGATATTTCCAGTGGAGTTGCAGAATCTTGTGAGTCTTGGAAGATCTTTGAGTTTCAGGTACTCTAGTTCCTTACTCATCTTGGAATTCAAAAACCTCTTCCAGTGAAGCACAATCAGAGATTCTCAGGCTAGAAAGCCTCGATAATCTTCCCAGAGCATTAGGTGGGATAATACTCAATAACTTTTTCACACTGTTCGACTCTCAGTTTGCAGAAGGAATCATCATGCTCATGCAGTTGGTTGTACAATATCATCTGCAAATTATCCAAGCGGGGAAGGACCATCTCTAAGTTTGGAAAGGAAACCTGCAGCATAATCTCATCATATTAACATCAATGGACATAAAACACATAGGGAAAAGATGCAAAGGATGTCAGATTGAGTTCACTCAATTGTGTTCCCCAAAACTACTTGGAGAACTTGTCATTATTCTCAGTTAACATTAAGAACATATGGCTCAATCAGCTTCCAATAATGTGTTCATGCATTCAAACTCCGTAAAGATTGATTGTGTAGAGGTGTATTGGTTTGAAATTTCTGTTTTCACCTTCTATGGCCGAAAGTCTTGTCATCTCGATGCCCTTGAGGTACGCAACTGTAAGTCAGTGGAGAGGATAATTGACACAGAAGTATTAAGAGGAGAAGAAAAGATGATCAAGATGACTTTTCCTAAACTATTCTATTTGGAGCCCAATGATCTTCCTAAATGCACAAGATCTGCTGTTGGAAATTTTGTTGAATTTCCCTCCAGGGATGCACTTCACATTAAGAGCTGCCCTAATTTGAAGTCACTCTTCTCCAGTTCTTCATGTGTAGACATAGTAAGCAGAGAACGAGAAGAAGTGAACCTGGAGAGCTGCTCCGCTGACATAGTTAGCCTATTAGACGAAAAGGTGAATTTTTTTAACTCAATTCAGCTATTTACGGTTCTGTCTTTCCTAAGATGTCAAAATCTCTTTCTTGTGTTTTCATTGTCTGTTGGCCCAAAAACTTTGATAACTTTTATCTTCTTCTGCTTATTTATCTTATGCCCAATTGTGGGTGTGTTAATTGCCGTTGATTATGGTTGTGGGTGTAGCAGATTACCGCTGGTCGGTGCTATTTGGGGGTGGTGGTGTTGATGATAATGGTGTATTGTTGTGATGGCTTTCCGATCGGTGATGTGTTTCTTGCGGTCAGTGGTTATTCCATGGGGTTATTGGGTGCTAAAATTTGCAGCTGCTACTTGATAGATGTATTTTAATGCACTAAATTCAATTTTTTTAGGCTTAGATTTTAGTTAGTTTTCTTAAGATTAGATTAGTTTTTTGTTATTTTATATTATTAGTTTTTATTTTTGGTAGAATTTGGAAAGAACTGAGAAGAAAAGAGTAAAATTAGAATGCAAATACTTCAGGTTAAGAAAACCAAGTCAAAAGCTACAGGTCATGGCTCGGGAAGACTGCAGGCCATGGTTTGTAGGTTCTGGAAGAGAGTTGGTGTGCAAGATAGTGGCTCGCGGTGCTTGCAGGCCGTGGCTCACGTACGCAGATTCAGTTTTTTATAAATTTAATAGAATTAGTCATCACTATGTACGTCGTGTGGATTCAACATCCGATTTTAAAATAGTACATTACTTGATATGATTTCCTACATTTACAAAAATCAACAAACACTACTTCAAAATTTTTCTACTGAGATAAACAGGGTAGGGTTACTTCTTGTTATCATGAAATTTGTTATGTATTTGTCTGATTTGACATTTTGGTGTTTTATTAATAATATTATTTTTCGAAAACAATGTTTAGATAGTTTTTATCCATTTCCAAAAAAAGTATGTTTGTATAGTTCTTATCCATTCAGTTGGTTAACGGCAGTGTATTCGTGAAACGTGAGAGAAACCTGAAGTAGTTTATCAGGGTTGAATTGAATCCAAACCTGAAGTAATTTAATTCAAGTGCAAATTACTACTATAATTATTAATCCTGTGCTGCAACTCCCCAGTTGATAAGCTAGGTCTCTTAACGGTTTGAACTCTCTCACTTGTGCTCCAATTTCCTCTGCTCCAGCTGCAGCCAATATCCTTAGCATTTTCTCTAGCCCTTTCTTTTGCCTGACTAGGTTTTCAAAGCCTGATCCTTTATCTTATGGGTTGTCGTCCTTATTTTTATGTCTTCACATCCTCTTCCTAAATTGTAGAATCCTTCTTCAGGAATATCTGATTGAACTCCAATTTTCTCAGAGACCGGCGCAAGTGTTAATATATATTTCAGGTTCTTCGATATATAGCCATCACCATTTAGCCCCTCATGCCCTTGCAAATCAAATACTTTGGTCAGTGACTTACAACTGCACACCACAAGCGTTTCCAGGTTTTTGAAGTACCATAGCAAATAGAATGGAGCCCTACTTGAGATATGGAAACTTGTTTACCGTTAACCATGTTAAATAGTTGAATAGCTCAAATGGAAATTGACCATTCCGATATTTTTCTTTCAAACACGAAAGTTCTGAGAGTTTCAACTGTTCTAAGATGAGTTTCTTTATTTTACTAAATTATTTTTTGAAAAAACTTTAAAAACATGAAAACGAGTTCTGTATTTTCGAAACAGTATTCTACAAATAAATATTGTTTGATATTGCCATCTATCAAATTAAAAATAACTGGAAACACATTGATAATACATATTTCAAAACATAATTAGTCTGTATTTCCTACAAGTGTTTATTGAACTTTTTTCAAATTATTTCTTTTTTTCTATGAGTTTCTTTTACTGGAAAAATATAAAATGCTTTCTGGAAATATATAAAGAATACCGATGATGCAAAAGGAAATAAGAAACTTTTGTGAATAAGTACCAGGTCGGCAGACATCTGTTTGATAGTGGAATTGAGGTCACTCCTGCAAACATATTTGTCCTTTTCTTCTGTTAGCTGTTTTTCCTCTAGTATTGGCGTGCTCAAGATTCCCTGTGAAAAAATCTTCAATGTTGAGCATTGACTCACAACTAGTTGTTCTAAAGTATGGGAATTTGAATGCAAATTGGCTGAGCAAAAGCATGTGAGGCTTGTAAACAACAAATCTCCAAAGTTTTCAATTGGGAGAACACAATCTCTTCTCCTGTCCTGTCTCCCTCATTTGCTATTAAATCACATTCTTTCTCATCATGCTTAATAAGTTTGGCAGTGTGGATCCCATCAGCTCCAAAAGGAATACCAATACCCTCCAGGTCAAGTTTTCGCCAAATATCATCCAATACGATAAGCACCCTCTTCTTTTTCTTCAACCTGTAAAGTTATATACCTTTACTTTGTCACACCCATATGCCTTCCAACTTTTTTAACACTGGCCATTCTGAAATATGTATTCTTGGAAATATACTTTTGAGGCTCGGCAGCATCTTTAGATGTAGCAAGATCAATTTAGAGAACACAAACTTAGGGACTGCTCTCTCCTTGGCAACCATGCAAGAGCTCTTCGCAGTCACTTCGAAAATCTCTTCCACTGAATCACAATAATGTACTCCCAATTTCTCCATGTCTCCCAAACATACATACATACATACATACATACATACATACATATATATATATATATATATATATATGTATGTATATGTATGTATGTATGTATATGTATGTATGTATGTATATGTATGTATGTATGTATATGTATGTATGTAT
>JANLJB010030910.1:0-35900 GCA_026212285.1 Bursera cuneata | reverse complement strand
TCGCTAAGTCACGAGATATTTTTGGATAAATTCGAAATTGACTCACGGCTAACCGAGGGGAACCGACAAGGTCACACCAATAATCTAGTGTTATTAGAGTGAAGACAAAAGAGAAAATGTTATCCGAAAGGAGGTTAGCACCTTGTAAGGGTAAAATGGGAATTCCATAAAAATTATAACACTGATTAAATTGTAACATATTAAATGTTAATATGCTAATTCATGGATGCCATAATAATGTTTTAAATTTTAAGGTGTTAACATAAAAAATGACTTAGGTTAAAAATGATATTTTTAAATGCTAAGATGTGGGAAACATAAACTATTGTAGTTTATATGGTATTTGAATAATTTCATATTATTCAAAGGATCTCATTGCTACTTGTTTGAGAAAACATTTAAATAGGTTTATTTATAAGGGTAACCCAGCAAGTGATATAATTAAATTTGTGTGCCCATACTATATAAGTCAAAATTCAAAGGAAAATGAGACAGAATTTTCATTGAATGAAAAACACTTCTCTCACAAACTCTTTCTCTCTCAAATTCACGTCTCTCTCTCTAAAACACTTGGAGGTGCAATTATGTAGAGGTTGTTCACTTGAGGGACTACATTCCATCAACCTAAAGCTTGGAGAAGGTAATACACTTCACTTTGTGTGTTTTTTTAGTCATTTTTTTCCAACTTAGCTTCAATTTTCTCCTAGATTGTTTTGCTCTCATGTATGTATCTCTATTTCACCATTACATGCGTGATTTCATCCTTGAATTTTTGTTCCTTCATTTGGTATATGTGGATGATATTGTCATCATAGGATCTGATCCTCAGTTGATTGAGCAACTCCAGAAGCATCTCAGAGTTGCTTTTTATATGAAAGATCTAGGTCGCCTCTAGTATTTTCTTGTTGTTAAGGTGCATTCTTGTTCAAATGGTATGCTTTTGCATCAGCACAAGTATACCCAAGAGATTCTCACTTTGACTAGTCTATAATCTGGGAACTCGATTCTTAAACCTCTGGAGGTCAATTTGAAGCTTTGTCAGGAGGATGGTGACCTATTACCTAATCCGTCTTTGTATCCATAGTTAGTCGAGAGTTTGAATTATTTGACAACTACTCGACCTGATATTTCTTTTATTGTACAGCAAGCCGATTAGTTTATGAAGGCTCATCACCACTCTCACTTAACAGCTGTATGACGGATTCTTTGTTATCTCAAGGGTATCTCTGGTTGAGAGTTATTCTTTTCTACTATGAGTTCTTAACAATTACTGGGTTATAGTGATGTTGATTAGGCTGATTATACCAATACTCATCGTCAGTCATAGGTTGGTGCATGTTTCTTGGTGATGCTCTTATTTCTTGGAAGAGTAAGAAATACGATCAAGTCTCAAAGTCCTCTACCAAATTTGAGTATCATGCTATGTCATGCTCATAACACAAGTGCTATTCAAATTGTTGTCAATCCAATCTAGTATTTCATGAGCGCACCAAGCACATTGAAGTAGATTGTATTCTATTTGCGAAGCACTTGATCAACAAGTGATTACCCTCTCTCATATTACCACTGACTAGCAAATTGTTGATGTGTTGACCAAAGCCTTATCCCATCATTGGCACCAGTTCATGGTTAGCAAATTGATGCTTTCTGATTGACCAACGTCAATTTGAGGGGGGATGTTAACGTATATTATACAGTTGTATTGTTGTAGTTACCTTATATAGAGAGATTCAATTGATTCCCAAGTGATTATAGGATAAGATTACACAAGTGATTAAAGGTTGTAAAGATTAGAGGTTGATTATAGGCTATACTAATTTGAGGCTGTAATCAAGGATTGTTTTTGCTATATAATGAGAAGAAATCCTCCTCTGAGAGGCATTCAGACCATTTTGTAGGCCTCTTCTATGGTTAAAAATAAATAAATAATAATAATACATATTAAAAAAATAATTTCCAAGGAGTATGAGTTTAAAAGCAATTATGCTTTTGTGTAGAGTTCTTTCTTAGAACTGAAAAAGAAGGTTCTCTCTCTCCATAAGCTTCTTTTTTCCAAAACCTTTTCTATATACAGAGTACTCAACTTACAAAAAGAATTTTTGAGGTTTCTCGAAATTAGTTCTTATTAGAATAAGCAAGACCATTTGTTGTGCGCTTAATTCCGTATTAATTGCTTGTCATGCTATAGCTAGTTGTTGGGTTTGTAGCACTATTTTTATAACTTTTATCTAAGTATTTAATTAATGTGTTTAACTTTAATCCCAAATGGATTCAGTAGCATAGAAGTATTTAACAATCTTGACCAAAGAAATTAAAACAAGCTTGAAGCTAATCATTAGTTGTGTGCTACAAAATAAACCCAAAAAAAAGTTATTGGTATTATCTAGAAGCACTTTGATAATATCAATACTCTAATTTAGTAGTAACAAAAGAAGTTATTAAAGACAAAAAAACTGGGAGCCAAATAAGAAAATCAGAAGTACCTAAAATGCACCCAAAAGGTTTACTTCCCTTATTTACAAAATTTACTTGCCAAGAATTGGGTAGACTCCGTCTCAAGAAGGAATACAGAGCTCAATTAACCAGAGGATATCTCCATCCATCCAAAAAAGGATGAAAGTTACGAATTACAAAATATTTTGATATGTGACTCTTCAATATGCCTCAGATTCAGATAAAAGAATGGACTTCACTAATCTGACATGGAAGACAGTATAGCAAGAGGGTGTTCCAGCTTTTTCACTGGCAAAGGCGCTCATGTATTAGGATTGAGCAAAAAGGACCCCTTCAAGAACTCTTGCAAGAAAAACGGAGAGCTCAGCTCCACACAGTGACAGAGACTAAGGCGTACGAAATAGTCTATCTGCTTCTGCCCACTCAAGCCTGGAAATATTAATATTAGATGGTTTGAGCCCACTCAGGACACCACAAGGCAATGTGGTTAAAAAAATTGACACTAATAGTGGGACATCTAGATGGGGTACCAGGTCAACCAGGATCTGTATGTCACTGGGAGAGGCAAGGCTCCAAGATATCAACGTAAAGTTATGCACCATAATAAACCAAAAATTAACAACCCAACACAAGCCTGAATGTTCTAAACAAAGAAAAACAAGAAAAGAACAATATATTGTTAAATTTCCTAGGGTTTACAGATGGCCGGCATCTTTATACAAACTACGTACAATGCATTTTATGTTCATGGCCTTAACCAGAGAACCAGCATGTATCCTCATAGAAAAGATTCCATGCACATTCAGATGCAATTACTAAATTTTTCCAACTAAAAAAACTGCATGTAAATCCAAACTCAATCAATGAAATTGATGTGATATTGATTTAAAAAGACTTCTAGTCATTTCCATAGAATTGACTTACAAAAACTGAAATATATACAAAAATCAAAACTAAATACTTTTGATTGGAGCAATAAGCCTAAAAAGTGAGTCTGTAAAGTATCTACTAAACAAACACTCAGATGAATTGCATATTAGATCATCAGAAGGGATGATCCAGATGCTTAAATATTGTCTACTAATGTATGGTCAATAAGAGATATTACGCACCTTATACTATGTTATGTACTTATGAAGTGAACACAAAAATCCTTGAAATTTAAGGTGAAAAGTATTTTATTAGTTTCCAGAATGCTTTCCTACAATGGAGAGATGAAAAACTAACCTCACCAATGCCATACAAACTGATTACCAATAATCTCCACATGACCAGGCCCCTCCTTCAAAGTGGTGAAACCAATTTGAGTCTTGGACAATAGTCACCCTTTGTGTTATAGCTGATACAAACATGGTAAATGTGTGACAATCACCACAAACCCACATATTGTCCATAATCCTGATAGGAGCTCCCTCTGGTGTGGCAACAACACCAAATTCAATTGCCAACTTCTCATTGTGTACATAACATGCCAATCTTAACTTCCTGGGCCACATCATTGAGCACAAAGTTTGTGTGAGGGACATAACCAATCGACTCCCCCTTCTTACTCAAAGTATCTAACATTTCATAAATCTGCTTCGACTGGGGATGTTGCTGATCACCAAAATCAAATCAATAAACTCTATTAACCACTTCAATCCAAGTCCAACTAGGAATTTTCTTTAGTCTCCTTCCAGGCATGAGATCCCTAATCTTTGTCACATCTTTCGAAGTACTTGCATTTGCTTTAATATCCACAAGCTGCCCATAAGGCCCTGAATACTATAGTTGAAGTTCAAGTAGGGACTTTGCAGCCACTTCTGCCAAATCTAAATTCTTATGGATTCTACTTGCTCCAAGCAAAGCACTCCACAGGCCCTCATCTCTCTCAACATTCATACTTTCAATCAATTTCAAGGCCTCAATAGTCTTCCAGCACCTCCGAAAAGGTCAACCATACAAGTATAATGTTTCACCTCTAGTACACAAGCATAATCATCACACATCAAGGAAAAAACCTGAAGACCCTCTTCAACCAAGCCTATGTAACTACAAGCATACAAAAGTGAAACAAATGTGACCTTATAAGGTACAATCCCATTAATCAACATCAGAGGAAGAAAATCAAGAGCTTTGCTTCCATAAGCTGTAATCATTTCACTCCACAAAATTCCAAGCATATAAAAGTTAAACAAAGGTGACCTTATTAGGTACAATCTCATTAATCAACATCAGAGGAAGTAAATCAAGAGCTTTCCTTCCATAAGCTGTAATCATTTCACTCCACAAAATTCCATTCTTTTCTCACATCCTGAAGGACTAGAAGCATTTTTTAAGGTAGTGACAACAGTAAGGGTAAGAATCAAGTACTTGTGTAACTAAGTTTCTAGCAGATAACTTTACAAAATATCAGATATCCAAGAAAATGACGATAAGGATTAGACTATAGAGTTTGGATTAAGGATATGATTCATATTTTTAACAACTTATCTTTTACATACAAATGTATATAGAGAAGATTGCCAAGTACTAGTCTGAACCTTTAAGTGAATAGAGTTCATTCTTTTTTCAATATTTATCACCAATTGAAAGCTGACCTTCTCATATAACAACTGAATGGCTCTAAATAAAGCACTTAGGTACCTGAAATTAAGTAATTTCGGGCCCAGAAAAAAATGTGATACATTACAGAGATAATTGCAGAATACATCCACTACTCTATGAATAAAACTTAAACCTCTTAGTGTAGAGTCTGCCTGCATCAATTTACATGGCTCAATAACACTACAGACTAAATCCCAAGATGGGATTATTCATGTTGGAATTACAAACTAGCAATATACCCCTCCACCACAAACACCTATCTGCATCCTTGCCAATCATCAAATGGCTATTATATCAGTTTACACTAATGATACAGATAAGAAATTTAATTCCATTACGCACAAAAAATGAATCGAGATCGAAGAAGTTTCAATTAATTTGAGTGAGAGGCGCTCGTGGTATGAGAGATGGTTTTGATTCCTTCACCTCAAATGATTCGTATGAATTGTTTTCACGAAACTCCTCGAGAAGGGATTCTATTGGCATGGTTTTAAGTGACTCAATAGTCCCCTTACTGGGAACCTCTGTTTCAGACCTTAATGGAGTTGTGCCCGTAGGCTCATAATCCTGCAGAGTTGTTCAAAGAGAGAATCAAATATATCAAGTATTTCTATTTTATATCCATAAAATATTAATATCAAATATGTTGGTATGAATTCTTTCAAGTAAATATGTTATCACATTACTAGCAGCATAACATATCATATAACATTCAGAAATATTGGTTCGCAACTGTAAAATGATTGATTCTACTCAAGAAAGCCTTAATTTTCCTATTTGAGGAAACCTACACAATGCCATTCAGTACTAATATCTATACATGAGGGTAGACAGGAATTGAAGGCATCCAATAGTTCTAGTTTCAAATAAAGTGGAACAGGAAGTAAAAAGAAAATTGTCATTTTTTGTCTTTCTCTATTTGTTCCATTTGACAAGCCTTTCTACTTGTACGTTTGATTTCATAGAATGAAAGTTTTCAGAACAAGGTCAAAACCTCAAGCAATGAAACATAACCTCCTCCTTGGCTCAGTTGACTTAAATAACTTACCATATACCGTTGCTGGAATGTTTCTTGTGCCTTCTCATTAATGGATGCAGCTTGTCCTGAGTGACTCCCTCTGAAAAGCTCAAGGGTATTTTCATGAGCCTTTACACCATCCAAAATATCAGATATTGAAGCCCGCTCTTGCTCTGATGCACCTGCAGCAAGTTTAACAACCAAACTTTTAGATCCCAACTTTTGATGTATTATACATCACATGACAAAGGCAACTCAGACACCGGTCATAACTCTGTGTTATGATCAGATTCCAGATTGATATTAAATTTTCAGCCCTTTTATATCTTGTTTACTCAATGTTGGTATGGTGTGGACTTAATGGTCCACTCGCACTTTATTTGAATCCTTTTATATCAAAGTTCTTTTTTATTTTTTAATATCAAAGCTACAGCATAGAAGGCTATGCAATTATACAAGATGATGATGATGATTTTTAACTACGCATTTTGCATCAAGAAACTTAAGATTTTAAAACATAAACTCACTATCAATGTGCTGAAGGAAATTTTCACTATTTTTGGCCACATCTTCCTCAGCAGCAACTCGAGCTGTATCAACCTCAAGATCATGCTGATCATTACTAACAGAAGCATTCCTGTGATCAAGACAGAGAAAAAATTAATCTGGTGCTATAGATATGAGGAAAATATGATCATAACATCACGAAACAGAATGAGGACCTTGTCAAAACCAACAACATGCTACCATACAAAAATCAGTGGCTTTTTTTACCTACTTGAGTTGATCCACTAATTCTAGCCTTCTAGCAAGAAATGGTTGTTGAAAATAAAACAGCAGGCATTTAATCTTCTAAAATGCAAAAATGGAATTTAATGTGTAAAGAAAAAAGGTTTTTTATTACATATCATTTTACTTAAGAGGAATCAAAAAAGCCTATTAACAACTGACCTAGTAAGTGAAACCACTGTCGAGACATGTTTACTCGCCATTTCATTCACCGACTCATATGTCCTCTTCCAATGTTTGAAAGCTGATTCACCAGTGCTTACACTGAAGCAGACAAAGGATAAGAAAGGTCTATCACATATTTAAGAAAAGGATCCAGACTGAACACCAGGGAAGGAAAGAACTTACCATTGTTGTAGAAGTGACTCCATACGACAATGTTTGGCAGAGGAGTGATCTGCTCCATCTTTGGCATCATTCTCTGCTTGCATAGAAAATGTCTGCCATTTTCGTTTAGCATCTGTTGTGATACCATCCATAGATGAAACATGACCATCTAAAAATATCTTGTTTGCAACAGCACTTTCTCTAAGATCATCAAGCCTTGCATCCACCTGTCATCTCCACCTTCAGTTCATGTTGAAAATAGATTTCAGAAAGGTAAGACAGAAAAAGGAAAGCATAGACTAACCAACTCTTTCTGACGACGAATGTGATCTGAAACTAGATTAGTCATATCAGCAATAAGCTTCTCTGCATCAGATTTTGACTGCTCCTGCACAAGATATCCTATACAAGTCAGACACTTTATCATAAAGTGCATCTGCACATAATCATGCATGTTTTACCTCATAAGCCTTCTGAAAGTCAACAAGGCTCTTCATTTGACTTTCATCAGCTTGCTCTGCATAATTTTCTAAATTTTTTGACTCTTCCAACAACTTCTGGACAAATCCATTTGTGTACTCGGAAATATCTTTTGTTTGCTCAATAGTAGTAAGGAACCTCTTTTGAATTCAAATAGGCAAAAAAAAAAAGATAAGTAAATAATTAGAAGAAATAATAGTGTAGATATATCATTTTAAGAGAAAAAAGGAGAAAAGAATAAATTCTATAAGAATCTACGCTAGATAACAACGCAATAAAAAACAACCTTAACAGGAACCAAACTTCTGTTACTAGCAATAATAATTAAATATAATTCTCAATACATCTACAGTTAAGCAGTCAAACTGCTGAGGGTAGGGACCCTAAAGTGTTGCAGATGATTAAAATTCTTAGCAAAAATACAATAATAGATGAGGAATGCCACAAACCTGTCTCAATTCTCTTGCAAAAAGGGCCATTTCTCCTTGTTGAGTTGAAAGCGTAGTCTGAAGTTTATCATATACTGAAGCTGCTTCCCTAGTCTCTGATGCTAGAAACTGAATCAAAGATGTGCAATTATATAATGCAAAAAGGATTCTAAAATTGCCAACGCTGGAAAAGGAAAAAATGTGTTATGAAATGAAGGTAACTCAAACCATTTCCACCTACTTCTTCAATAGACTGTGCATTAGAAGAAGCCAAAGCTGAAATTTCATCCAAACAGGCATTTGAGCTCGCCTTGTGCAGACGCACAACATTTTGCACTGCCTCCATGTGGGAAATATACAAAGCCCTTGATGCTTTCACTTTCTTCTTAATCTCAATTACCGCCTAATAACAGGATTTTGAAGATAAGGAACAAATTTATTAAGAAGGTGAAGATAAATGTACCTTAGTTGCGCACTGAAAAGGAACTACTCTAATAACAATAAAATAAACTCAGAAAGAATAACACTGAAGTACCTTATCATGTATTTCTAAAAATGAATGGCAAAGTTTCTCAACATGCTGAAGGTGTTTGTTCTGTTGAGACATTGAAGAGTCCACCACGTCGGAAAGAGAGCCAATTTGCTGAGCTAACTCCACTTGGAAATTGATAACAGCTGATCTGTTATCAGCATTCAGTTTATCTTCTCTTCCTGTACAATGCAGTACCAGACTCAGGAAATTAAGTAAATTAAGTTATCAAAAGAATTCACAGCGTATAAGTGAATAATACAACATACCAATCTTTTGGAACAAAGATGCGTTATCCTGAAGAGCTTTCTCTAAGTCAGACCTCAAAATGCATGCTTGATGTGCCAAAGCATTTTCTGTTTCATCCATCAAAACAAAATTAATACAGAGTATCATCAAAATTTCAAGAAGACATTATTTAAACATACCTGCTTTTCTCTGTTCAGAAATAACAAAATCTTTCTCCGTTAGAGCATACTGACACTTCTTCAATTCTTCCTCAGAGTTGGCGAGCAATTTACTAGTTTGATTCAAGTTTTTCTGCATAATTTTCCCTTATTTCTGTGAACCTGAGTATAAATCTAAAACAATAACCAAGAACGTCCTAAAAAACTCACCTCAGTTAGTTCAAGTTTGCCACTCAAATCAGAGCATTGCCGAACTTGGGACACATATTTGTCTTGTAATTCCTCGAGTTGCTGTTTGCAACATCCAGTAGTATAACAAGTAAATTTATCCATCATGCAAACAAAYTGACATACCATATGCGATAACTACAAACAAACAAACCTTCTGATGGCTTTCTAGCTGGACCCCCATTTGTTCAATCTGCTCAGCCATAGCCTAAAAAAGAAAAAGGAAAATCATTAGTGGTATCGCAAGAGTATGACAACTAATAGATGAACAAATGGAGAACATGGGAAACAAATATTTTTAGAAGTCACTTATAGACATCCACTGCTTAAGCTTGCCAAATATAAAGGAGCAGCTAAAAATAAAAAAATAAAAAAAAAAGGACCTACCTTTCTTTCACTCTCCTCCTGATAGTATCGCTCTTTTGGGATATAGACGCCATTTTTCTCGCGTGCAGCATAAACCTCTGAAGACATTAATTGAAAGGCAGCTAGTTAACAATCATAATCTACATGGAACAATTACTTGTTTTTATCTATTTTTCCCACCAACTGAAAAAAAGGCACCTTACCTGCCTTAAGTCGTTCAATTTCACCATAAAGGTCCTTTATAAGAGTTGATTTCATCATTTTTTGGTTAACCTACAAACAACAATCAGCAAAAAATGAACTCCTTGAGACAATACTTCTAACAATTTTAAGTAGTTACGGAACATATGACAGCATCTGCTTTAACACACGTACAAAAGAGAACAAATTGCACCTTGCTGGTAAACAAATTTAAAATGCAAGATGATGAAGTAAAATATCTCAATCCTCAGATGTGATTATCACATATACTTGAAAACCATAGATGCAAATACTAATTCTTGCAGAACTACTTTTAAAAAGGTTAAAACAACAGGAGAGATTTGGTGCAAAAAAGAACAAAAAAATCAGAGCATCGGTTACACATAGAATCTACAACAACTTCAAAAGAGAGAAAAAAAAAGGCAACAAAAACAAACCAAAACAAAATAAAATAAAAACCAAATTTCAAAAATAAAAAGTTTAGTATAATGCAGAAATATTTTGTAAGGATTGTCTTCCTAGTGTTAATTTCCAGTGAAAGAGGCTATTCCAGGAACTTTGATTTTTTCACAAAAGATTAAATAACTGCAAAGAAACTAAACCAAAAAAGAAACACTTTATTAGAAGTTGCTAACCCAGCAACTAAACAACTAAACCTAGCAACAATCACCTCAGGCTTATTTTTTATATGTTTGGCTCTGTGAGCATAATCAAGTGTACTCAAAGTCTCTTCCAAACAATGAACAGCTGGTGAAACTGTTGCTATAATGCATGTCTTGGTTCTTCCTCCAAGTGAATCACGAAGTAACCGTGTAAGCTTGCTATCCCTACATCACAATTTAAGTTACACTTAGATTTATCATTAGAAATTAAATTATGAACAAAATCAAAACAATTAAAGAAGACAGTTCAAACCTGTACGGGATATGACCAAGATGCTCCACAAGAGCATTAATGACTCGTCCTAAAGTAAGTAAACTTTTGTTAATTTCACCAGCTTCTCTTGCACGACCCTGTTAAATAATAAGGATTAATACCAAGCATCAGTAATTTTGGCTTAAAACCCCAAATAAATTAATGCAATAAGCTATTCAATTTTACCTCTCTAGCACCAGAACGAGATATATTTTCTGAGCCAGCTAAATCAACCAAATTCAGCTTGCCACATTTAATTAGCTCTTCACCTTCCGGTGTAGCTTCCTTGATGTGTATTGTGATGCAAAAGAGAGAATGTGACCGGCTGTAAAACAAGACAGATCCTTAATAAAAGAAGGAAGTTTGACTTTAACTCTAACATGAAACCAGCCAATTAGGTTACCTTGATTGCTTGTTTAACAAAGTTTCTGCAGTTCGACGTTTTGCCGACCCCCTTTCCAGTAACGTGAAAATCTCACTAGCACTTGTCACAATTTCCTCCTCCAAGCCTCTTACAAGCACTCCACCTTTTCCATCCTCCATAAGAGGCAATTGCTTTTTTTGTTTCTCCTCCAAAGCAACTCTGGAAACTTCCTCTGGGGCTAACAGATCAGTTATCTCCTCATTGTACAATTCCAAGAAAGTAACTTTCACGCTGTACTCTGCATTCTGGCTCTCAAGTGTATCAAAAATCTGCTTAACAGCTCTAGGTATGACTCCTGCTCCTGAAGGCAATTCTCCATTGGGCCCACTCTGTCCCATTTCATATGTCAACAGTAAGAATAAGATTCATTGATAAAATACCACAAAAGATAGTCAGACTGCAAGTAATCTTAAAACACATATAATACCTTTGCCCTTTTGCATTCACCTTCCATTGTGTATGTCTTTCCAGTACCAGTTTGACCATAGGCAAAAATGGTACAGTTGAAACCTTCAAGAACTTCATTCACAATTGGAACCATTGCTTGTTCATAGAGATCTTTTTGCTGAGCTGAAGGACCAAAAACCTGCATACACCATAAACAAAATTTCAGCATTTAACCAAAATTCAATATATCTCTTGACTATAAAACAACATATCTTACCTAAAAGAATAACATGAACCAGTGCATTTAAGACCAAATTTCAGCACTTTAGTACTCATAATAATAATATTATTCTATATTTGATATATTCAACCCCACAGAAAAAATGGTTAAATAGGTAGAAGATGATCTTCTGAACTGTTTCGTAAACTCCTTTGCATCCGGATGTCTCATCCATAAACAACAACTATTTTGAAACACACAAGCCTGCCTGCCCTCTCATATTAAGAGTAATAATAAAAAGGGATAATACTTGCTGCAAAAAATATTTAAAAGACTATGAAATAAGACCCTAGGCTAAACCATACGGATTGTTTCATTTGAGAGACGAAAAGCATTTTCCCTTTCACTGGAATTGATCAAAATTATATTGATTCTATGTTAAAAGACATTCCCAGTTACCATTCACTTGAAATGTAGCAAAACCTCTCAAAAGACCATATGAATCCCCTCCATTCAAGAAAAAAAAAAAAAAAAGTGTAAATAAAACTAAAATCATTCAATTCCAACTAATTACTTTTGTCCATATTTGTTGCTCAGTATGATTCCAGTGGAAGACATAAACCAAAAATCAATTAGTTAACCAGAAACCACAAAGCTAAAAGTCTCCCTCTCTTTACTGAGAGTTTCAAGAGACAAATTAAGAAGCTGACCAACACAGGTTTAGCACAAGGGATCAGTTATGTTACTGGGGCAAATACCAGTAATGTTACTGGAAACAGCATGTTTGACAGCCTCGAAATAAACTTGTTTAGAATATCAGAATTTGAAGCAAAAAACACATTTTAAAAATTCAAATCGCGAAGGAATTAACTTTTTGTTTCCACAAGAAAAGTTAGTTAATTGTCTCAGACTTACCTTATCGAAAGTGAAGACCCTATCGATATGCTTTCCGGCGATATTCTGCGAAACGGCGACCTCTCTCTGGTAGTCATTACAAGTAACAACCTGCGGCGCGTTGTTTCTTAACTCTTCCTCACTAAATGGCCTGAAAACCGCTCGAAACAACGGAAAGGTGACCAATCGGTTCAAAAATTCTTAACAAACAAACAAGAAGAGGAACGCACTAAGACCATCGCAACTGTACCTGCAACGTAGAAGAACCTGGACATTGACGCCTTTCTCTTTCTCGTGGCGACCGGACATTTTGAATAGTCGATTAGCAGGTGAATCGCACGCGCCTATGGTGTTAGCCTTTGTTAGATCCCCTTCTTCACTTTGTTTCTCTCTCTCTCTCTCTCTCTCTCCCTGTGCTATCAAATCTGAAAGGAGAGCGGGCGGGTGAGTGAGATTTGAATTTTTCGGAGGCGCTCGCGTGGTTATATATCTGACGGTTGAGATTTGGCGTGTGGGATCGGACGGTCTAGGAGTATGTTATTTAAATTCTTTTAATGATTGGACTGGATTGCCCCATTTTTTGTTCTAAATTACACTATAGCCTTTTTACTCATTCATGCAGCGGTTTGGTTGTAGCACCTAATACAAAATCTGAGATTGGGCTGGCCGGAATAGATTGGGCTCAGTTTAAACCCTCGAATTTGGGTCCATCTAAAATTTCATATGAGTAAATTTCTACGAAAATAAATAAATAAAATATATATTTATATTTTAACGTTGAAGTAAAGGTTGAATTGCTAAGGTATGTTTTGTTTATGAATTTTATGTTTTTCTTTTCAAAATTAAGTAAAGATATATAGCTGATTTTAAATTTTGAAAAGAATATGTAACTGATATTGCTTTGAAATATTTTAGTAAATATGCGTTTCAAAAAAAGAAATTAGAAATAAAAACAAACAAAAGCCACACTATTTTGCCTTTCTAAAACGTTTGGGCTATTTTTTTTTAAATGGAGTTTCGCGTTTTCTTATGGATTTTTGAAAATATTTGGGTGACCATTGCTTAAAAAGTTTAATAATTGACAGGTAAATTGATAATTTTTTAAATTAAGAGTGTAGTTTATAGGATTTCTTTTCCCATTTTTTAACAATTTGAAGATAGGTTTACTCTAATATAACTTTGAAATTTTTGTTTGAACTCTTTCCAACTAGATGTTTTTGAGTTTATGAGTTAATGGAAATCAATCATGGATAGGAAGTTTGTATTGTTTTCATATTAAAGCAATTCAAAATTGCTTTTATGCAATTACCAAATCACCAAAAGAGAATGTGAAAAGCCGTCTGGTGGATCTAAAACATCTTGAATCAAATAAGTTCTTTCATAGTATATTTGGTTTATGGCATGATTGAATATTTGTAATTTCATCATTACCTACTTTTTGAATTAATATGTTGTAGATTTTTATAATAATTAGGATGGTAACCTTAAGGGTATAACCTAACGGTGGGAATTTTGAACATAGAGATATGCTCTCTCCTAGGTCTAAGATTTGAATCCGTGGCATAGGTCCACTAAAATTAGTCGCGTAAGCTAGTTAGTCCAGACACCCATATTTCAAAAAACAAAAAAAGGTTGGTAGAGACCAAATTTATGCAATTATCGTTACTAAGCTTTAAGAAATTTTTTTCTGCATGTACTTAAGAAGTAGCACTTGTTGTTAAATGCTTTATTATATTATTTTGTTTATAATATATGGAATATTTAGGGGTGTTTGTTTTTTTGTCTCAAATCTGAATAGGTTTGAATTTAATTAAAGATGGGATAAGTCTGAATACATAAATTAGAATTAATTCTTTATAAAGAAAACTCTATAATCTTTATTCTTTTTAATATTGATTTAATAAATATATAAATCATAAAAAAGACACAAATAGGAAATAAATATAATTTATAGAAGTAATTTTGGAAGGAGAACCATTCAAACCTTTGTTTTCTCATGAAAGCTAAATAATTTGGCTTTTTCTATTCAAATGTTTTTATCTCACAATCAGTGTTAAGTTGAAAAAACAAACAAATCTAATATATTCAAATGACTGAGATTAAGATATATTTAGACTTCAAACCCCCTTTAAATTGGTGAGAGCAGTTTTATGTTGGCTTTGATATTTAAAATTAAGTTTATAGAGAAGCTACAAATTAACAAAATTGTGAGAAATGAGCAGTAAAATATCATTTACTTATCATTGGCTTTATTTTGAAGCTATCCATGAGAGTTTATAATCTTTCAAATGCGATTCTCAAATAGTGGGGGTTATAGAAGCCTAAAAAGGAATCATCTTTTGATGATATGGCTTCTATAATTGGATTTTATTTTATTTGGGGAAGACAATCTTCTGAGAATCCTAGAAGCAAATGTGATAATTTTTATGATATTTTAGTTATAAATTTGAAAATATTTTATGAGTAATTTGATAGGGTTGCTTGCCCTAGGATGGATCTTTAAGAACAAAAGATGGTCCATCATCACAAGGAATAAAGAAGGAACAGGTCATTGCATGCATAATCGGTAAGGAACATGATATAGCTTATAGAACTTTTCTACAAGCAAACCGAGAGAGATGATGAAGAAAAGATCATGCATAGGAGCAAAAAGAGTGGCAGTACACAAGGGAGCAACCCTCACCATTCTCACTTCTGTTCTCTTTCTTTTTCTCTCTAAAAAAGTGTTGAGTTTTCTTCTTAGTTGAGAGAACTTTTTCCCTTCTAAGCTTTCTCTCAAAAACGAAAATGGAGTGCAAGTTTTGTGAATGAGAGTGTAGGCTGAAAATGAGGCAAATGAGAAAAATTGATCTTTTATATGCTGGGGTTTCACATAATCCTAAAGTCACTTGCGTTCTCATTTTTGCGCTTCAAACAATTTGAAAAAAAGAAGAAAAAAAGGGAATGGCCTCCAACTCCAAGGACATTTGGGTCAATCCATGAAAGTTTCCTAAAAAGACATATTGGGCCCCTTGTTTTCTAAACGCCCAAGTGTGTTGGGTTTTTGGAACCCAAATCAAATTTGGCCCAAAAAAATAAAACACCTTTTAAAATCAAGCCCAAAAAAAACATGCCCAATCCATTTGAACATTAAGCCCAACACACATAATTACACATATACCCATACACCTATACAATATTACAATTTAATCTAGGAAAAATATTAAATACGTCCTAATAAAATGAACTTTATTTCTCGGTCTTTAATAAGTATTTAAAGAGAATAAAGAGCAATTCAAGAGACTTTGTGGATATATTTAATTACAGGCTTCAACAGACTCGATCTAGTACCTTTTATCTCATAAATGTAGCAGGCTTAGTTTGTTAACTCTGATTATCCTATTATAAGCCTAAAGTTACACCATTGAATTAAATATTATAATTACAAGAAAATTTAATAATTTTAATATGATTAAAATCATAACTCAAAGTCTTATTCATTGAGCAACAGAAATACATAAATACTCTCATAATACGCTAATAATTAAAGTTAGATTAAAATTATTGTTTTCTCCCTCTATTTACATCTTTATCCTTGATGCCAGTTTTGTATCTAATAAATAATTTTTTTAGTGAACTTAATTCATTAAATACTTTGTCAGAACTCATCATTCAAACTCTAGTAAAACCTTCAAGGCGTTATCCCTTAAACCTTATAAAATTATGAATTCGATATCTATGGAATAATGTTTTCTATCTTATAGAATATATAATCCCAACTAGCTAAGGTACTAACCTATATAAATAAAATGTCTTACTTTCTATTCTAATAAAAGACTACTGCGTGCAATTCAAAGGTATACTAACCACTAATGATTAACGTATGTATGTCTAAGTTGTTCTAATGTAAAGTTTACGTTTGCAATAATAGTAATTAAACTAAATCATAAATTTCATGTGGTCCAGTTCAATGTATACATTATACATAAATATCTTTACCCTAAAGTCTCAACTTTAATGATTCGAGACTTATTATCTCCATAGAGGCAAACGACACAATAATTTTGTCTAAGTAGACAGTCCAACTCTGTTTATAAGTTGTGAACTAAATTCAAACTACAATTAAGTTTTGGATATCTCATATATAACAACTTCATATAACCAAAAACTTAATTATCGTATTGCTTTAAATTCTTGATCATTAATACTAAAATCAGAGATTAAAAAAGACACCATAAATGAGTGAATAAAATATCTATTATTTATTTCACAAAAAAATATGTCTTACTCTAAGGGCTTATCTCTAACATAATTTAGATTTTTTCTTTTCTTTGCAATAAGGTATCTGTAAATGAATGATTTTGACCATTGATCCATATAACTTGAAACAAATAATTATATCGAGAGGAATGTGGGTGTAAGCATGTAATCAAGTTGAATTTATCAACCTCAATGGGTAACCAACCTAATAAAAATTTTTTGGTCCAATGAAAAGAACAAGCTAAGGAAAACAATGATGCAGTTTCAGATGAAATAATAAGAGCCCATTCTCATGATGTGGATATTATAGGCCTTGTAGTTTGCTATGAGATCGGGAGAAGAACCACATAAACACCTGAGGTTTGATGTGTGTTTTTAAATTTAGGACAATCAAACTTGAAACTGTCACCTTCTTCCCCGATTTGAACATACGTCAGTTAAAAAAAACAGAACAAGGGTATTTTGGGTTTTTGAATTTACATTGATTCCAGCCACTGAAGAAAAAGTAGAAGATTCTCTCCTATGGAGGGTTTAGGGATTTGGAGTTGGATTTGTGGGTTGTGCAAATTTTCCCAGCCAAAATCCAGATTTTGATTCAGATAAAAGCTTCTTTGAATTTTTTTTCTTTTCCTGGTTTGCCACCAAGAGCCCTCACCTCTGTTTTCAACACCCGAACTTCATTTCAAACAAAATCCCCTAAAAATAACCCACAGTCCTAAACCAAAACCTCAGTCTGCCTACAAATACACCACCTCGACGGCAAGCCAAGACATGCCACCATAATCAAAGAAAAAGTATAAGTTTAAGAGTTTATAAGGTTGATGTTTGAGATTGTATAGATTTGGAGTTGATGGTTGGGTTGATATTGCTAGTTAAAATTGTTTTATATATTTGAAATTTTGGGGTTGGTGTGGGAGACCGTATGGTGTTTTGGCTCAAGGTGTCAGTGTTGTATTCGATAGTTTTTATATTTTATTTTTGTTTCAATTTTTTTTTATCTTTTTTAGTTTTAATTTGTAGTACTTATAACGTTTATGAATATTTGATATCTACACTAAATTTAGTTTTGTTCAGTACTATTTTTTTTCTTGTTTATTAGTTAAATATTTTAATATTATTTTATTTTAAAAAACAGATTTATTTGTTAATTGTAATTTATTTAGGATGAAGATAGCGAATATAGATGCAGAAATATAAGTTTAATTTAATTTGTTGTATTAAGTATGACAGATTGTTATAATTTTTTTAAAAAAATTTAAATTAATTTAAAACTTAAATTAAATTAATCCTAAATGCCCATTTTTTAAGAAAATGATTTAAATTATTTTTTTTAAAAGTGAGGGATTGTGGATATTTGTGTTTCAATTATTAATTTTCTTGATTTTTCAAGAGTCCTAATTCACAAATATATTCATGAACCTTGGAATTCGAAGGATTTTAGTGCATGAACTATATATATTCATTCATAAAAATTTGTGATTCATTAGTTTATGAGATACAAAATGAATTTATATTTATGAATATAAATTTTATTTAAGCAATATTTCTATGCTAGCGATTTTTATTTTTATAAAAAAAAAAATTCTAACAATACTTGCATAATTGTACCTTATCAGGATGATGTGTTACAAAATATATATCTTAACCTTTCTCATATTGTCAACTTCATATGATATATTTTCCAATACTTTCTCTTAAAAGATTATAGAAACAACAAATTGTTGAGTCCTATAAACAAATATAACATGTTTTCCTCAATCAAATTAATATTTTCGTCAACCATTTGAAACATTTCTCAATCATACCAAAACTTCCAAACATGACTATTACGATTCACCCAAATTAAACGATAGAGTTAAGAGCTATATTTTTGGAGGTTTTTTTATCTTGCTCTTCTTTTAAACTATGATATATACACCTTTATTTTTTTTAAAACATATAATTACTAAATTACGCATACAATGAAATACTAAATTAATAAAATATAAATTAGATATATGCATAAAATTTTTCAAGTATTTTTTAAAAATAGGATTAATCTAATTATATTATTTATTAAAATTATTAAAAATTTATTTTATTTAAAAAACAGTTTTCTTTTAAGTAAAATATAATAGTATTATATAATTCTAAAAGTACCTTAATAAAATAAAATAATAAAAATTAGTTTCTAAATTATTGGTCCTATTTAAATTCTTTATTTGCAGAACATGAATAATAAAAAATTGATTTAATAGTTGAATGAGAGAAAATGACAAGAAGCTGATTCTTAATTGTGAGAAAATGATGCATTGCGAGGCTTGTACGTGCTTCAAGTGCAAAACGGCTATCCAAATAGCTTCCATTATCAATCATATCAGAATCAAAAAGTAAAAAGTACCACCGAAAAAAAAAGGACCAATCAAGATACGATTTTTGAACTAGAGTGCATATATAACCTCATCTACTTTCCTAAATTGGAAATGATAAAAGCCGGTCACTGACAAGCCAGCCTGGTCTACCCCAGATTTGGTCTGATCTATCTGCTACAATGTGGGTCAGCCCGAAGGTAGGGAGGGCTAAGGTCAAGGAAGGCGGCCTGTAAGCAGGCTTGCCTTAGCGTGACCTGACCTGTCAATTTTTAATGAATTTTAGTAATTGATTATATTAATTTCAATAGTTAATTATATTTGTTAAGGTATCAATTATATTAATGTATTTGTAAAATTATATGTGTAAATTATTGACTAAAATCAAAATTCTAGAATGATTTTATTAGTGTAATTCATTAAATATATGGCAAAATAATTCCGTTCAATTCTAAATTTTTTATTAAAGTACTCTAATGCATATATATTTATATGAGAGATTTTATGATTCAAATATAATTTAATTTGTAATTAATTAAGTGATAGAAACCAATCCCTTAATTTAAGATGTTTAATAAAGGTCAAGCTATTGGGACTTAATTTTTTTTACTTAATTTCATATACTCATTGATAATCATTAATTTACTGTAATCTATGGATGGAAAGGATAAGTTAAAAAGTTTTTTTTTTATGCTAACTCAGTAATTTTTTTCATCATTAGATTAGAAAAATGAATGACTATCAAAGAGTATATGAAATTAAGTAAAAAAAAATAAACCTCAATAGCCTGAGCCTTTAATAAATTAGTAATCAATCAAGATATATATATATAATTTAAATTAGAATATTTTTAATAATAAAAGTTATAACATTACATTAATGATATAACTTAATTTCATTCTATCTTATTATGATAGACTATTAAATATGGTAAATATCAATTATTTTAATAAAATATATCAAATATAATAATAACTAATTATTATGTTGACTTCGGTAGCAATTAATTAATTTTGAGATGTAAGTTATAAAGAATTTCCCGCAACCTACTTGACATATTGTCGGGGAGTTAAATATGTCCAGGGAATTTTGATAAAAAAAATTAATATAATAAAATAGTAATTTAAAAAAAAATTTCATCTATTTATAAATTTTTAGATTATTTTTGTATCTGTAGAAAATTTTTATTATTAATAATTTTTTAAATATTGTTATCAATTTTTGTCTCTTTCAGTATTTTTGAAAACGTACTACCTACTTCATTCAATTAAAAACATAACTCTTAATCTATTTTTGTATTAGTAAAAATAAAATAAAAATTAGTGAAAAATAAATAAAATAAATTTTTTTAGAAATCAAAAGAGAAATTAAAATATTTAGAAATTAAAATTAATTAAAAATTGATTGAAATTATATTAAAAATTAGTATTATATAATAAATAAATATATATAGACTCGTGGATCAAATATAAGCCTTAATTTTTTTGTACTTGATCGGCCTGGCCTAAATGCCTATTTTGTATGCCAAAAATGGTCAGACCTAACTTGACCCGACCCAATGTTTTACCATATCTATCCAAAATAAATAAAGTAAAAAGTTACGTTCAATTTTTGAGGAGCCTATTAAGATAGTTGTTTTCACAGTTTTCTGCTCTGTATTTGTTTCAGGTTTGAGTACATTGTTACTTGTATAACGAAGTGTTTGGAAATATTTGAAAATTATGAGAAATGACCTAAAATTATGAGTAAGTGTCAAAAAATTAATATATTATATTTTCAATTATCAATCATTTTAAAATAAAATAAAATATACACATAACCAAACCCATTCTCCATCATTCATTGTTTTTGAACAAATGGAAAACATATCTTATTTTTTCATTTCAAAACATAAATTATTAAAACAAAAACACAAAATTCATAACCAGATAGGCCAAAATTTTCAAAAACATCTTTGAAATTGACTCCATGAAAAAAATCTGCCAAAGTTCAATTCAATAACCATAATGAAATTGAATTTGTTCGTTTTGATTTGTTTTGTTCAATTGATTATTCATGAATCTAAATCGCTATGCCATCTTCAATGTAATATATATGTGATTTTAGGTCAATGAAAAAAGTAATGCTATTTACAAATTCTATTCAAAAAGATCCTCTTCAAACCCATTAGTAATAGTCTATACCCGTTTTTAGAATTTCAAAAAACTTCTATTCATTCATTTTCAAACTTTCACTAATTTACGAATATAACTATTATAATTAAATATATTAAGTAATATATATATATATATATATTAATATATTATTTGACAGTTTTTTTCACATTAAATATCACCTAATTTGTTGGAAAACTTTAAAAACACAAAAAAATAAATAAATAAATAAAGAAATTCACTAGATAACACCAAAAAAAAAAAGAATAAACCGATATTCACTTCAATATCTCTAATGAGTTTATTTATCTCTGGTATTTAATCAATTCACTCTTATTTCTTTTTCTATAGACAAATATTTTTCTTATATATAAGAAATTACCATTTTGTAACCGTTCATTAGCTAATCATCTCCTAATAATTAGAACTGATTTTTAATTATTATATTTATAATTATATATATAGATTTTATATTTTTAATAAAAGCCATACTTATAAACTTTTTATAAATCTAATATTTTTTCCCTACCGCGTTAAGAAGTCACATCCCATTAAGAATCGACCAAAATTCAACATAACTACATCACATGCATGGCAGTTTTTGTGCTGCTAAGTATCTTAAATTGATTGATTTGTCTAAATCAACTGCCCTATTTATTGTAGCTCTAGACAACAAAACAAGTCTCTTAATTTTACACTGCAAAATGACGCAATCGCTTTGTCGGGCGCTAACTACAGTTGGTAAAATGTGAACCAACAATTACTTTAACCAGAAAAATTTAATTGTCGGTGGGAAATGGTTGATAAGCAAAGAAAATGTCAAAAATAAATCTCGTGTCAGGATCTTATTTATTAAGTTGGTGGTTTCCGGTTGCTGCACAGATGCCTTCAATCCTTTCTTTATGGTTAAAAATATATATGGAAATTACTAGTAAGTAATAACACTTGCATGTTGGTTGGATAAATTAATAGTAAACATCTACCACCAATTCATATAATTAATTCTATTATATATAAAATTATTCATTAGTAGACCAATTTTTATTTTATACTTATAATGCGAGTTAATGTCATGTATAAATGAACAGATCATCCTTATTTAAGTTATTTTCCTTTCCCATGAAAAGTCAATAATAATAATAATAATATAATAGGAGGTTATTTTCTATTTTGATATTTATTTTATGTTTATGAATTTTCTTATTGAGTGATGAAAGATTACTTTCTTATTGTAAATATACTTAACAAATATGACCCCGGCCGAGATGTTGCAAGCTAGTTACACATTGATCATTTTTAAATGAATCAATTATATGAAATTTTTGGTAAGTGTATGCAGAAGGGGATTTTCATCATTATTTTTATTTTTTGTAAATACAAAACATAAAAAAATGTAAAAATATATAATAGGACTTTATTAAAATTTATGTAGAGAGGAAGGTGAAGTGAGAGAAGAAATCAACATTAAGATTATAAAATAGAAAGGAAATATAGTATTTTGATGGAAAAGTGAAATTAAATTTTAGTATTATAATAGGAGGGGAAAGTATATATTAGTATTTAAATAGAAAAAAAAGATAATTAAATTCGTATTTTAATAGAAAAAGGAGAGGTGGGAGAGTATGATAAGTTACTTTAAAGTGGAGACCATATAATTTAGAATATCTATTATGTCCATATTTATATAGTTAACAACAATTTTGAGGAGATCAAACCAAAAGTTTCATAATATTACATTTTTTCACTATGAAAGAACTTAGTTTTTTTTTTATAAAAAAGTTAAGTGGGGATAGGACCACTTCAACACTTAAAAAAGAACATGGTTTCCATTTATGATGTTATCTCCTGTACATTAGACTTCAACACTACTTCATAATGGTCTCTTTATGGAAGAATTATATACGCCCATCCCGGTCACCACCCTGATAAAGGTGGGGGTTGGATGCTACTAAAAAAATCAATAAGGGCTTATGTTGTTTCCTTGTAGTGGCATTAATATATAATTAACAAGCTTCCTAGAAGCAAAAAGCAAATTAGATTCTTCTTGATTTCTATATATACTGACACTACTACTCTTTGTGCTACTAGTACAACATCATGAACATGATGGACGCCGAGGCCAAGAGTCGACAGGTTGGTGGCAGCGAGTACAGTTGGTGCCGCGCCGTGCCTGGTGGCACAGGCATTGCCGTCTTGGCAATCCTGACCGCCAAAATCCCGGAAGCTTTGCATCTTCAAAATGCCCTAAAGAAACTACAAAACTCCCATCCAATACTCAGATCTAGGCTCCACACAAACCCTAGCAAGAACAACTTCTCCTTTGTTACTTCCTCCACTCCTTTCGTTCAAATCAAATCTTTTAACCTCTCGTCCACTTGTAAAATCCTAGAAAATGTAACATCTCCCTCCATTTCGCCTTTGCAACTGATTCTTGAACATGAGCTTAACAAGAATGTTTGGTGTAACGATAATAATAGAGATGATGATTTGTTCTTTGCTAGCACGTACCCGTTGCCAAATGCAAAGTGGGTGGTGGTACTCCGGCTTCATGTCTCGGCATGTGACCGGACGACGGCGGTGTCTCTGCTGAGAGAGTTGGTGCTGCTGCTGGCGGGAGAAGAACAAGAGAGGAATAACAAAGTGGTGTTCAGAGAGACGGGGAACAAAGGGGAGGTTAGCTTGCCAATTGAGGATCTCATTCCACGCAAAAAAGCTACTAAGAAAGGTTTGTGGACAAGAGGGTTTGACATGCTTGGTTACTCTCTGAATTCACTCGGATCAACAAATCTCAAATTCATTGATATAAAATCACCTAGACGTTCTCAGGTGGTGAGGTTCCGAATGAACAAAGATGAGACTGAGAGGATCATTCTTGTGAGTAATTTTATCAAATGTTCTCATTATAGATATTACAACAGTTGATTATCAATTTTGGATTCAGAAGGCATTTAATGCGAAAATTAATGAGAATTGTTGCAGGGTTGCAAGTCAAGAGGAATAAAGCTGTGTGGAGCACTAGCAGCAGCTGGGTTGATAGCGGCACAGATCTCTAGACGTTCTCATTCTGATTATGATCATCAACGAAAGTATGCTGTGGCAACCCTTATTGATTGCCGTTCGATTCTTGAGCCACCCCTTTCCGCTCACCATTATGGTAAGTTAATTATTAATTTCATGTATAAACTTAATTATATTCATAATATTAGTCTTGTAGTCATAAATATGTCAAGGAATGCTTGTCCAAAATTAAATAGCATATTTAATAAAGTTAGTTGAACATGTCAAGTAGGTCTAAAAATAAAGTAAGATCTGAATGGTAATAGGCCAGATCAAACGAAGCCAAACCGAGTGTAAAATTGTTTAGGCCTGTGTCTAACCCACGAGTTTATATATAAATTTTTATTATATAATATTAATTTCTTCTTTGATTTTTATTATATATAACTTTATCAATTTATATATATATATATATATTTATATATAAAAATTAATGTATAATTGATAAGTTCAAGATTGTTTTGTTTGTTCAGGTTTTTACCACTCTGTCATCATGAATACCCATATAATTAAAGGGGGAGAAAAGCTTTGGGACGTGGCCAAGAGAATCTACACGACATTTGCAAACTCTAAGAAGTGCAGCAAACATTTCACAGACATGGCTGACCTGAACTTCCTCATGTACAAGGCTATTCAAAACCCTGGCTTGACCCCATCATCATCCTCGAGAACATCTCTCATGTCAGTGTTTGAAGACACAGTGGTGGATGATTCTACTGACAATTATAAGAAACAAGCAGAGGCTCTTGGGGTAGAGGACTACATTGGATGTGCTTCTGTTCATGGCTTAGGCCCATCCATTGCGCTGTTTGACACCATACGCGACGGACGATTGGATTGTGCGTGCGTGTATCCCTCGCCACTGCACTCAAGGGACCAGATGGAAGTACTAGTTGAGAATATGAAGACTCTTCTTGTCGATGCTGATAATTAAACTTTGGGGAGGCTGAGTGATTCTGATCCAAGAGTAGGTCTGGTTATCTATTACTGCTTTAAATTTATGGCCTATATATTGTTATGTTTAGTACCTTGCGTTGTATTTATTATATTTCATTATACTATATGTTGCATTGAATTATTCATTAAATACGTCAAGCTTAAAATTGCTGTCCATCGTATTATCCTAGTACAAAGTACAAATGACTCTTGTCAAAACATATATAAATGGGTAGTGTTAAATAAGTCCTACCTAATCCATTAGTTGAAAGCATCATCTCTTTTATTAAATGAGGATAAAACTATAGGGGAAAATGTAGAAAATAACCACATTTAAAGGGGTTTTTTAAGTTTACACCAAACTCTATTTATAATAATTGGCTGGTAATATATCGAACTGCAATAAAACACTTGTTAACAATACTTAACAAATGTCTAATATGTGTCAACTTATCAAGTGACGTATCAAGCGCAATTTTGAGTTTCAAGGCAAGGTAGAAACTTGCTAGACGCTCTTTGCATTAATATTCACGAATGTATAGCATGTGTTAATTTGTCAAGACACTTGTTTAGCACAGTACTAATGAGTGTCGAGGTTAAGACTAGGCAAAAGAAAAAATAGAGCTTTAGCTAAAACTCAAAATAGTCTGTAAGAGATGTTTTGATCGGGTTGAGTAATGGGTCAACATGATATCCAGGGAAGTCATTGGCCAACTTAATATCGAGTTATTGAATCCCAACTAGTTGGGTTCAGGTTTCAATTTGAAAACCCGAAACCCGACCTGATAATTATGAAAATATATGCAATTCATAGGATTTGAAACTCTGCTCTTTTATTTATTGTATAATATAAATTTAACACATCAATTCTGAAAATATATGCAGTGGGGATTTGAACCCTCCCCCTTTTGACCACTTTTGCAATATTATTACTAGGCTACATGTCATTTTTTATATATTATGTAAATTTTTTTATTTATGTATAATATAAATTTAACACATAAAATACCCACTATTAGGATTCAAACTTCCACCCTTAAAAGAACACTTTTTGTATCATTACCACTAGGTTATATCTTATTTTATATGTATTATGAAAAATATCTTACTTATTAACTACCGACCCGATGAAACCGACTAAGAGTTTTAAGGGATATTGCCTTAAGGGTTTTACAAGGTTTTGAATGATGAATCTTGGTTGAGTGTTTAATGAAAAAAGTTCATTAAACTAATTCATTCATTAGATATAAAACTAGTCTCAAAGGCAAATAAATAATTAGAGGGATAAAATGGTAATTTTAGTATAACTTTAATTATTAGTGTCCTATAAGGATTTTATGTAATTCTATTGCTCAATAAATAAACTTAGAGAATTAATTTAATCTTATTAAATTATTAATTTTTCTAGTAATAAAAATATTTAATTCAAGAGTGCAATTTTGCGCATATAGTGGAATAAGCAAGAGTCAATGGACAAAATCTACTATATTTATGAGATAAAAGATACTGGGACAAATCCATTGGATCTTGTAATTAAATATGTCCATAAGGTCTCCTGGATAGCGATATGATAAATATAGGCTTCTATATGGACTGAGAAGATAGGTTTTGATTTATTTGGGTATATTTAAGATAGTCTTTATGTTAAATAAAAAATAAAAAGTGTATGCTCAGTAATTTGGGTGAATATTAGTATGAACTTAGTATGTAGGTTGGACTCATACATTGGATGGCTCGAGTGCGTATTAGGATAATTAGAAATCCTAATTGTATTTGGATAACTAGAAATCTTAATTGGATTATGATAGAGAGCTTAAAAGGATTAAAATAAATGGCCATCCTAATTGGATTAGGATAACTAGAAATCCTATTTAGATTAGGAAGTTAAATACAATACTAATTAGTCTTTGTATTATACTCTCCTAAACATATAAAACACATGTACAATAAGGAATAAGACTCCTAATCGAAATTTGATACGCGACCTTAAGGAATATAAACCTTAGTGGTGTCGCCCTTTAGAAAAAGAACCAGAAAAAGATTCTTGTGCCGCCTGTGTGTGTTGTGCGACTCGTATTTGTTTTGAACATAAAAGAGTAAAGTCTTTTATGCCTTCCTAACGGAAGAAAAGTTTTTTTTGCCACAGACAGCACCTTTCTATATTCAAATTAGATCAAAAGTAATACATCGGGAAGGATTTTGGTTTAGAAAGCTCATTGATTAACAAATGTCTTTATGTTATTCTTTGATTAAATTTTAAAAAACCTATAAATCCTTTCCCATGAAGATGATCCATCTTTTGTATGATCCAAAAGTCCTCTCAGATTTCATCACAGTCTCCAAAAACTTGGATATTTTTGGTATTCTCCAACTATAACAATAAAATTAACTTCATTTTAAACATAACTAAAAACAAATAGTGTGAGTATTGTTAATATATTTTAATGCTGAGTCCTTACTTGTAATCTTAGGTTTTTAAGTGAATTGATTTTTTAATATAGTAAAATCAAAGAAAGAGACTTTTGTGAGGTTTGATAGACCCTTGCACGTAAGAGAGTGTATTAAAAATTAAATAGTAATGTTGAGTTTACATCTATAAATTTTAGTTTTTAAAGTGAAATGGTTATTAACAAATATCACATCTAACGAATTACTTTAATAAAAAAAAAAAAATGCAAACAAACAGGTAGTTTATGTAGTTTAGGCTTCTTTTTTTATTATTTTTTCATCAAATTAAGTATTATTTGCTATCTTTACATGTATGTATATACATATAACAAAAGTTTACATGCAGCCACCTTATTGGCATAATTGTTGACATCTTGACAACGGGTGTCAAGATTACTGAGACTTAAAAAGAAAATGTGGGGAAAGTGCTAATTGATAATAAATTATTGTCCAACAACACAGTTATAATTGATTTTTTTTCTCAAATCATGGCAATCCCAAACATATCCTAGAATAAGGAACATTATTTCTCATAACTATGTCGAAATCATTATTCGGATGATTTCATTTTCCCAGAAGATAACCTTAAAAAGAAAACATAAATTCCATTTCGGCTGTGATGGACCCTTGTTGTCCGACGCTTGAGTCATGTCTAGGCCAACCCAACATGATTGGGCAGTTTGGACCAAAATTTTTTCTGAGTCAGGTCTCTGTATTGGGTGCTGCAGTGAAGCACCTGCACCCAGGTAAAATGCTTGAATTTTCCTTAATTTATTTATTTTTATTTTTTAATCTAAAGTATTAATAATACTAGTATTTAATTTGCAACACACAGTGCATTAACTACGTTATGTCTTTTTACAAATCTAAAGAATTAAAGATATAATGATATTTTGTTTAATAAAGCATAAACAAACAACTTCGGCTTAGTGGTTTCGGGTATGGGGTTTACTAAGAACACCACACTCGGCCCATATTGTCACGACATATGTTGTAAGGAGGCCTAGTTCTCACTGCCACTGTTGAAAGAAAGCCCAACCATTTATAACCTGTAAAAGGAAGAAAAGAAATTCGAACTTGAGATAAGCTACTACAAGAGCACCCGCACCCGTACTTCTCCCCGGCAAATCTGGGTATTCCCCACCCGATTAGACCGGGTTTTATTCGGGTACCCCATCTGATGGGGTATTTCTACTGTTCTGACACATATCTTATCTTATTAAAATGTACTTAAGTAATCGTAAAATTTGTTTTAGACATTTATTTTATCAATCTGCACAAATCAAAAATTAGTTTGCATGTATTTAATATTTAAAGATTTTTCTAGAAATTATAATAATTAATTATTTATCAACTTTATTATTGGATTCTAACTTGAGTACAATTGAAGGGTCTGAAATTATCATGCAGCCCAACACAGCCCAAGCAACCTGAGAACAACATGGAAAGACAAGAAATAAAAGACGAGGATTAGCACAACCCATGGTAAAGCTTGCATGTAGCTGGACCTTGGAAATTGATTCAAGGAAACTTAAGCTTCAACAGGAAGAAGTGGATTCAAACAAAGAAATAATTAGAAGAGTGGGAGACCAAAACGGAAAGGACTCAAGGGAATGCACAAATCATTGAAACAAGAAACCCAAGGAATTGCAAGAAATGGATGTTGGAATATATGCTCTAGAGGCAATCACAATATACATTTGATGTATATTAATCGAAGAAAATTATGCTTTTATCATTTAGTGTAATTTGATTATATATTTCATAATATGATAAAAGGTCCTTATGATTAAATCGGATTAATATAGATATGAGACAATATTAATCTTTATAAGATTTAATTATTAAATTGTCCATGGTCGAAGTATTACCAAGACAGGACATCGGTAGTGCGTAATAGACTAGTATTACACTTGTACGAGTTATGGAAGCATAATTGTATGTTTCTCATGATTCAAATATTGGATATTTGAGCAAGTGCGATAGAGGAATTCTGTTAGCTGTTTAGAACGGAAACAGTTTCATTGGACCGGCCAGAATGGAATCCTATTGGTAATTTACTTAATGTGTCTATGGAGCGTCCATTTAGGGTAGGTGTAAGTAATCCTCTRACCTGAGACTTACATGGTCATCTCATATGGCAATCGGTATGCTTTGACACTTGATGTCTGGAATTCTAACGRGTTTCACATACACTTGTGGTTAGGGATATCGAGAACCATTTAGGAGTGKGTGTAATGTCAAGATGGGATATGTCACTCTGAGTAAACGGAGATGATGTCACGCAAGATTCAACGACGATTGTTCAAACTTGGCCAGCATGAGAGAATGATTAGAGTGACTCTAAGTCATTGCTCGATTAAGAGAATCAGTCGTGCTAGAATCCGACATGTAGTCGTACGGGGTAGACACATATCCAGTCCTAGGTCTCGTACGTGACATCCGATATAGGATTGAATTATATGAAACTACGCCTGATAAAGGTTTATATATCTTACGGATATTTCCGGAGAATTGGGTAGACACGGTGGTTTGCTAGAAGCTAACCATGTCTTGTAAATCGATAAAGTTTGATATACTTCACGCGCGTATACGGATTGTCTGGTAGACATGATTTACTGCTAACATATCCGAAAACCTAATGGGTCAAACACCGAAGACTCACTGATAAAAAATTGATAAGAGAGATGAGGATAAAATTAATATAGGATTAATTTGTACACTTTGGGAGAGATAGGACTTTGGAATTAGTCATCGAAATTCTCTTTGTAGAGTAAATTGGATTTTTCTACAAATTGATAATGGGTAAATTTACACATATTGGATATGTTGAACAAATTGGATATGTTAAAATAATTGTAAAATATATATTAGATATATATTAGACTTGGATGTCTAATTTGGGCGTGAATAGATCAAATGATTTAATTTTGGAAATTAAATGAATTTGGGCCAATTATGTGTTTTGAACACTCTTAATATAAATTGGATTTAAATTAGACAAAGTCCAAACATAAAGCCCATTAAACATAGATGAAGGACTAGTTTAGAAATATGTAAAATTGGAGGGCTTTTTAGAAATACAAGGCATTTATTAATGGCTTTTTAGAAATTTCCCATAACCTTCATGTATTTAAGACATGTGTAATGGCTTATTGAATAAGCCAAGCAAAGTTTCATCTTCTCTCTCTCTCCATTGCCGAATTGCTCCTTTCTCTTTCTCTTGAATTTTTCTTCAAAAATTCAACATTAAAGCTAGCATTTAAGATCAATTTGAAGGTGAAGAGGTGTTCCTAGCCATTAGATGTGCTTACTTTCTTGTGTTTGTGTAGGTTTGGTTGATTTTATCAAGCTTGGAGCCAAGAAACACCCATTTGAAACTTGGAGTTTTTGTGAGTTTTCTTGCCATCAAACCTACTCTTTTACTTCTTAGATGTTGATCTTGGGCATGAAATTTAACAAGGGATAATGACAAAGAAAAGATAGAAGGTAGGTGAGTCAACTATTGTAAGAAAGGTAAACATGCCTAGCTATACAAAGTAGACAAATGAAAGTTGGGAAATTATAAGAAATGTCCCAAATTAAGAAAACAATTGCAAAAAATAGCCAATTCATCATTCTCCTATTATTTTTCTTTCAAATTAAAAGTAAATGGACTAAAATACCCCTAATATACATAAACACTCCCCTCACACAGTCACTCACATCAGAATACCAAAAGAACTCACTGTCTCTCCCTTTCTTTTTCTGAAGCTAATGGGCTTTTGTTTCGATCCTTAATTCTTCTCCTGTCAATCTCTCATCTTCAGCCTCTATTTTCAAGCAGTTAAGGTCAGAGTTAAAATGTTTCCAGATTTAACTCTCAGAAGCTTATTTTTATAGATTTCTTGTTCTTTTATTTTTTTTTGGATTTGTTTAGTATATTTTTATTCCAGTAATATATTTATTGTAAAATGCATCTTTTGATATTGTTGTTTCTGGGCTTATATGTTTGTTATGGAAATAGGTGAAAATGTTTAATTTTTGGGTTTGCTTTTGGATCTGATTCCACGATCCCGAAATGAGTTATAATCAAAACTTAGTTCCCGTAGTTGGCTTATTTTAGTATATGTTGCTTTGTTAATGGGTTGCTTTATTTTAGTTAATGGGTTCCTTTGTCAATTTTATATTTAAGAAAAAAATTATTTAGAAAGTATGTAAAGCAAAACAATTCTTAGCAACGCAAGATAGAAACTAACTGAATATTTCATATGGATACTGATATGGAGCTTGATACCTAGTAATTTTTTTTTTCTTCGTTTTTATTATTTTTGTTAACCGTTATTATGTTCTACATGAGGTTGTTCTTTCTATTTGTGTATTGTGGTGAATGAACACCAAGTGCTCGATGAAATGGCTGAAAGAAAATATTTGTGGAGTGATGTGCTTTGTGTTTGTGCAGTGTGGTGAATGAGCACCAAGTGCTCGATGAAATGGCTGAAAGAAAATATTTGCGGAGTTGTGTGCTTTGTGTTCTTTGTGTTTGTACAGTGTGGTGAATGAGCACCAAGTGCTCGATGAAATGGCTAAAAGAAAAAATGAATAATTAACCTTTAAGACGTTTCAATGTGAAAATGAATTGTGAAGGGTGATACATGTTCAAAATATTACAAATCAGATGTTGGATCGATGTTTTTATTGATGAAGCAAAAGTAATAAAGTCACTTGTACATGCCACTAATACACCGATAGGGATTAATGTTCCTGTAGAATAAACCCCACTTAAAATAGTAAATAAACAATCTACTACACGCCAGGAAAGCATGATAGATCCATTAGATCAAAAGACACTATCCCCAAAAAAAGGAAAATGACTTACAATAGTCCCATTGGAAAAATTGATCGAGCTAAATAAACATTCTCTGATTTATCTTCTAAAAAGATAATTGTTCTTGAAGAGACAAAAATACATGAAATTAGATACTGACATATACATGAAACTCGATGAAGGATTTAAATTGCCTGATGTAATTAAAATAAAAGGAAGGAACATCTATTCACTTAAATTATAGAGATCTTTGTATAGACTGAAACAATCTGGAAGACTGTGGTATAAACGTCTTAATGAATACTTAATAAAAGAAGGATATATTAATGATCTTATATACCATTGGTTTTTATAAAGAAGTCAGAATCTGGTTTTGCATTGTGACAGTAGATGTCAATGATATAAATTTAATTGGAACTCCGGAATAGATCCAAGATACTGTAGAATATTTAAAAAGGAATTTAGAATGAGAGATTTGGGAAAAAACATAATATTGTCTTGGCTTGTAGATTGAGCATAGTCAAGACGACATACTCATTGATCAATCAACATATGCTGAAAAGATTCTAAAATAGTTTAACATAGATAAGGCTCACCTATCAAGTAACCTGATGGTTGCTAGTTTATTTGATCCTAAGAAAAATCCACCTGTCTAAAAGAAGATGGTAAACAAATACTTGATTTTGAAGTACTATATTTAAATGTTATAGGTGCATTATTATATCCGACACAATGAACTAGACAAGATATTGCATTTGCAGTAAATTTATTGGTAAGATTTAGTTTGCACATTACAAGACGACATTAGAATGGAATCAAATATTTTTCTTTAATCTCCGGGGAACTACTGATCTTGGATTATTCTTTTTATATAAGCCTTCTAAAAATTCTAGTTTAGTTAGATATGTTGATGCTAGTTACCTGTATGATCCCTATAAAGCTCAATATGCAAATTGGATATGTTTTTACTTATAAGCAGACTACAATTTCATGGCGATCCACTAAATAGACTTTGGTTGCTATTTCATTTAACCATTCTAAAATACTTGTTTTGCATGAGGCCAGTCGAGAATGCATAAAGTTACGATCTGTCATTTATCATATCTAAAGTTCATGTAAGACATCTCCTACCATAGATCCTCATACAATCATTTATGAAGATAATGCAACATATATTGCTCAAACCAAAGGAGGTTATATTAAAGGAGACAGAATCAAACATATTTCTCTAAAGTTATTTTTTTTACATATACGACCTTCAAGAAAGTAGAAAGATAGATATGAAACAGATTCGTTCCAATGAAAATTTTATAGATTTGTTTACCAAAACATTGCCAACATTAATATTTGAGAATTGATATATAAAATCGCTATGTGACAGCTCAACAGTTGATGCATGATTTTCTACCATGATCAGGGGATGTGCATTGTATTTTTTTTCTCTTAGACCGAGTTTCATCCATTGAGTTTTTCTGATAAGGTTTTTAATGAAATAATATTAAACACGTCCAACATTATTTTATAATTTATTATATAATTATATTTCTTTGTTTTGATTTTTATTTTATTAGATTTTTCCTTATCAAAGTTAAATACAATTATTTTAAAATGGTAAAATTTAAAGAAAAGTGTTGTAATCAGTGGATTACCACCACGTGAGTACTTAGTTGTAGGGTTTGTAATTGGTGTAGATATATGGCCAGTCATCATTAGTGAAAATGGTGGCTGATTGTATATGAGTGGCCTTCAACTTGGCTGTCCTTCATTAGTTCACATTTTGGCAGCATTTCATTTGTTTGATAAGAGGTTTTGGGCAGTGCAAATTTCCTATAAATAGGACACTTAGCCATTTGTAAGAGATACAAGCTTAAGAAACCTTAAGGTTTGAATAAAGTTCTCGTGTTACTTTCTCTTCTCTCAATTAATTCCCAGCTCCACCACTTTCCATCTCTTCGTTAAGTAATTCTTTGATTTCCTTTGTGCATATTAATCCCTTCGTTAGGTAATTCTTATACTTAAATTATAACAGGTAAGGTCAAATTAGAATTAGAAGAGAGCAATTTATGCTCCTAAAAAAGGCAAGGAGAGCATGAAGGCATTTGAAAACTGGAACTCAACATCGATAGCCCTTTGTGTTCAATTCCACATCCCAAAAAACAACACAAGCGAGCTCGTGGCTCTAATTTTGTGCAATCGTGGGGTTGAAGAAGAATAGAATAAACACAACCAAAGACTTTTAGGGAGGTTGTAGTTAAGAGGAGTCCAATATAGGCGCTCAGAAAGGGATAAATTGCTGATAACTGGATTAATCCCATATAGGAGTCCCTTATAGATACTGGATTAATAACATAAAACACAAATTGTATAACACCGAATTAAAATTCCTTGTATTAATTAATACTAAAATAGTTTGATGCAATGTGAGATCTCAATTCTCAATATTTGAAACAAATTTCTTACAAAATTTATTTATCCAAACATTTAGACAACCGGAATCCCACCCCACCCTTTCTTTTAGGTTGTTAAAATTTCATAAAATGCAACTCTGTTTTCTTTTTCTATTATTTAATGATAAAAAATTATTTTACTGTTAAATATATATTCTGAAATTTGAAATCAAAATATAGAATAAAAGATCATATATAGTTACCAAAATAAAACTCTTGAATGAGAAAATGGGTTGAAAAAGGAGGAAAAAGGGAACAAATCGGAATTAAAAAATTGAATTTTTTTTTTTTAATAACCGTTTAACATATAAGAAAGTATGAAGGATCAGACACACTACTCCAGTATAATAATAACATAATATATTAGGCTTATTTAAGTATTTTTCTTGTTTAAGAATCATAATTTTTTTAACTTTGAATTCAAAAACCAAAGAAATAGGTACAAAATGTTAAGGAATATAGGAAATATATTTTTATTTTTTTCTTTGTATTTAGGATTTGTTTTTGGAAACAAAAAATAATGTTAATTTAATTTGGGAGTAATTAATAATATTAATAAGTAATTTAACAAATATTTAAAATATTGTTTTGTTATATTCAATTTTTATCTTTTTGTAAGAATCGATTTTTTATTGAAATTATTAATTTCACTTATAAGAACTATAAAAACAGAGAAATTCCCCTCAGGTTCCATCACATTCTCCAAAAACTTGGATATTTTTGGTATTCTCCAAATATAACAATAAAATTATTTTCATTTTAAAACATAACTAAAAACAAATAGAATGAGCATCGTTAATATATTTTATTGC
>JANLJB010030909.1:0-36952 GCA_026212285.1 Bursera cuneata | reverse complement strand
TGCCTATAAGCTTTTCTCGGCAGTCCCCTGCCGCCTAACACCTTGCCGTCGCCTAGTCGGCCACGGAGGCCGGTTTTTACTTCACTGATTACTATAAAGGAAAGAAAGGAAAGAGGTTCAATTACTAGTCTTTCCTTCCACATCATCCACTCAAGATTTGTGGCTTACTCGATCTGTATACAATGAAATATGACATTTTGAATAATACGGTACCACTTGCTTCTTTGTTTGAACAAAATTCTCCAAAACCAAAGGAAGTTAATCATTCTTTTCCGTAAATATCTACTTTATTTTTATTTTTTACCTCACATAAGAAGATAAAGAGTTGATTTTTGAAGATAAAGTTGATATGATCAATACCAAACTTTGTTTTATTTCATTAAATGTTTCTTTAATTAGCATTAATTTTGCTTGATTAAATGTTTTTTAATTAGCATTTCTTAGAATGAGTTAATTGATCTATCAAATATAATCATGATATTTATTGTTTTTTCAGACAAGTGGCCATTTTTCGTACACTTTCTTCAGTCACAGAGACAGTTGACAGCTTCAGTTGGTGGGTGGAATCTTGATAAAGCAGTAATTTCTTGGCAATTGGCTATCTCCACCAACGGTGACGCCACACTCATTTGAGTCATTTCGATTTAACGCGTATAAGTGGCAGCAAAAAGGCCTTGGCCGGTTGCTGCTTAACTAGTTTAAGCAATTCTATAATGTAGTACAATTTTTTTCTTCTCTTCTTTCGTTAAATGAATTTAATTAATTTTAGTTCTGTTCTAATCTAGGTTGGTGACAACAGCGCAAGAGAGGACAAAGAATATCCTCTCTTCATCCCTTCTTTATTGCAACCTTATCGGCTAATTCCATCAGCGTGCTATATACGAAAGCAGAACTGATTACCACAAATTGTTTTTTTTGTTATTTTATCCCTCTGATGTTACATAATTGGATCATATTATATAATCAATAGTCAATTTTTATTGTTTTCTGATATTATTTTATGCTACTTTTTCTAATTTTATTAATATTAAGGATATATTTGATGTACCGTATTGAACTAAATAATTTTACATTGGATTAAATTGTATTATATGGAATACAGTATGTTTAGATAAGATATAATACTATATATGGGTTTGGTATAATGCTCGATAAAATAAGATTATATTATAATAAATTTAAATATATGTTTTTTAAAATAATTTAAGCATAACATTTATTTATATGTAATAAATTAATTAAATAATTTATTATTTTTGTATATTTAAATTTGGATAAAACATATAATGTATTTCATTTAATAAATTAAACTGTCAACTTCGCACCTCTCTCTCTCTCCGGACATGTCTAGCTCTTTCGTATGTTATGCGGTATAGGATGGGCTTAGTTTTTGAGGATTAATGCAATTCTTATCCTAATCCCATGTCATCCTGTCACATTTACTATAGAAAATCACGCAAATATGTGATAAAATTCAAGACGATACTTGATTTTATATAACCCAATCCCGGACGCCTACATGAAATTAAGCCAATTAGCAAAATAAAGTAAAAAGAGGGTTACATTATTACATATATCGAAGTCATCCTTTGAGTGGTTGGAAAGGTTACATTAAATGATAGGTTCCCTTAATCTTAAATAATAAATTTATTTAGGTGGCAACTTGGGTATTCTCCTCCAAGATCCAGCTGACGCCTCAGAAGACATGAACTCTTAGAAAAGGGGAAAAAAAACAAATCTTCTTATAAATAACTTTTTAATTTTTTGCCTGCATGCAGCTAATCAGTTCTGTAGTTATTCAGAAAGTGCGTAACTGTAGTTACCTAACAGCCAAAGGCCACCCATCTAACCATGTACAACAAAAATCAATTCGAGTAGGAAACGAGTGCGGTGTCTTCCCTTCAATCAAGCTACGAATTTCCTAACTACTTCCTGAATTACTTTCCACACAAATGAAACGTGGCAAACTTCCATTGGCTTAGGATTCTGAAGCTGCCGTTTAGGTGAAGATATTTAGCTTATTTTTAAACTGAAAATAAAAAGCCTATTCGGACAAAAACACGCATAAACAAAAAATTACAAACCGTAAAACATTGACCTGACGATGCATAGTCGCATCCGCATCCGTATCCGTTAAACAAACCCGCGTATTCAATCAGCGGCTGAGATCTTAGTAAAATTGTTAAAGTAGGTTCAACTATGATTAAAAAATAGAATTATAAAGATCCGAGAAGGAACTGTTTATGAGTCACAACAGTTGGAGATTTCAGAAGTGCCTCTTTGGCTCTTTGCGAAAAGCGAACTCATATTTCTCTTGCAAGGATAAGCTTATATATATTGCCCCGACGAGAGCAAGCAAGTGCTTTTAATGCCCATTCATTTTTTCATATTTCTGTCCGTATAATCATTCTTTAACGCTCGTAACAGATAGGAGAGGGCGAATGGCTTGGGGAGAGAAGCGAAAAGGCGATTCTGGGTCGATGTTCGTGAAGGGTTTTTTCTTTTTTTTGGCATTTGTTGCAACGACAACGTCGACGGCGCATGAAGTGAAGCTGCAGCCGGAGCGGCGGCAGAGGAACGCTTATGCGACCATGATGTACATGGGGACGCCGAGGGACTACGAATTCTACGTGGCGACACGTGTCTTGATCAGATCACTTGTTAGACACCAAGTTGACGCTGATCTCGTTGTCATTGCCTCCCTTGACGTTCCTCTCCGATGGGTTCAAGCTCTGTAAGTCTCTCTAACATTTTATTTTTGCAGTAATATTTGAATATTTTCATTATTCTATGTTATTTTATTTGAGCAAGTTCATGTCGTGGACCCCCTCGTTAAAATTTCTGGATTTTACCTAGTCAATTGGGTTAGAATAAGGTAGTGTTCAAGAGCTGTAGATGAGTAAAGACTAAAAAGAGGTCAATGCATTGAATGATTGTCTCCAAATTTTTATATGAAATTCAACAAATCAATAATGGAAATTTAGGCCCATTTTCACCGCTACCATTTGAAGGTTGTTAATCATCCATCAATGGACTCTCCATTCAACTTTTGAGATTGTCATGAATTATGATCTCACGCGTTAGAAATTTAGAACAAAAAGGAGGAAAAGACCTCATTGGCCTTCCCCAGTTGAGCTTATCCTTCTGCATAGTTTTAATACAAGATTCAAGAATATAACTGTACGAGCTTTAAATGGCACGTGAGTGAGTCATTCTTCACTAACATCGGAGAGTTGCTTTTATGTTGAGACAGAAAGAGATCTTTGGATTGGTTTGAACGAGTTCTCTTTCTATCTCAGAAAGTTTGTTTCAAGACAACAGAGTTGGCTAGCTATAGGCCTCTTTTCGTGGGTTGTGAATGGTAGTTGAATCATTGCTTTGTTCGCGTCGATTTGCTTTCGTTTTATTATCGGCTTTTTAATAGATTTGATTGACGAGTCTCTGTGTCACTACCGCGATAGTGAACTACATGTGTATTACGATTTGCTAATTTCGAAAGGGAGGTCTTTTTCCACTTTCTCATTCAATTAATAGAGACAAATCATTTGTCACAAAGTAGCATCTTACAATAGTGTAATATTGGTGGAAGCAAAAGTGCTTAATGTGTGCCTTATAATATACTATTCGTGTTTCTTTGTTATAATATTTAGGAAAAATAAAAAAAGGGTAAACTTTAGTCCACCTTAATAAGTTGCTTAGGAGCTCAAACAAAATTTAAGTGTAAATAGGGTTTTCCACTTGACAAATGTGGATTGTCCGGAACGCTTTGGCAGGCCTGACTGATTGTAAAATCACAAATATAAATTCAATTTGGCAATCTTCTACTTTTCAACTATTGGTTATTCTGTCTCTCTTGTTGCATGATTTAAGAGATAATATAAACAGTTTATATCTAAAAGATATATTTACTATTATGACTTATGCATATAGTTGACTTCACTAATTTACCCACATGCCACGTGCAACCTCTCAAAGCCGTGGAGAGAGATCTTTTTGATATTTCTATAGCTTCCCATGCGCGACTAGGCGAAGTGGGTTTAGTGTTTCTATCAATCATTTTACTGGATATAAGACAGAATGTCTATATAAAAGAAATTCCAATGAATAGTCAAACTAAGGTTATTCTTAAATTTGTATTTCTTCCAGTTATTGTTAATACATTGGTAATGTTACGAAAAGGAAGTTTCTCCGATTGATAACACTTACCATGACCCGTCTCTCTTATAGTATAGTATAGGTGGTATCTAACTCGAGCCACCAGCTGTATGCTGCTACATTTGCCAATGCACTGATCTAACCAGTCTGAAAGTGTAGTTATGTCTAACGAATATAGCATACATCGGTTCGTTAATTTATATGTCAACCTCGTCTTTCTACTTTTGAGTTGACATTTGGAAATTGCCATTGGCGATGGATTAACTTCTTTCTATCTAGTGCCGCTTATGACTGCCAAACCTGGTTTAAAGTGCGAGCTGCTACCTCGATGTGCCAAATGCTATGATTAGCACTATTAGAAACGTATAAGCAACCTTTCTGCATCGTCACAATCAACAATGCTTGGGGGAAAATAGTGAAAGTTGCCTGGATTCATCCACTTGATATTTAGATGTCTACACTTTCCTAAAATTATTCAAAAAAATAAAATAAAAAAAGCTTTGAAAAGCTTCACTGAGATTTTGGTTTCGGTTTCCTTGGTAATTCTCTATTGTCAAATTTATTCTAGTGCAATAGTCAAATCTGTTATTGATTAACCGAAAGTGCTACAAAAAATAATTGTGTATCCTCAACAGACAGGACCTCAAGTCAGACCTCTATTGTAGTCAGGTTGCTGTTAATTGATCGTGCACTGAGGTTCAGGTTAAATAAAAAAACAAACATAATCAATATAGAATTTCTGCAGTCAACATATGGAGAAATTTGATAAATTTGCAAGCGTAGCAAGAGCAACGAGTTAGGCGATGACAAATTTTTGTTTTGTGGCCTAGGGAACAAGAAGATGGAGCCAAGGTGGTGAGAGTGGAGAACCTTAATAACCCATACAAGAATCAGCCCAATTTTAGCAAGAGATTCAAGCTGACACTGAACAAACTGTACGCATGGAACCTTGTAGATTATGACAGGGTGGTCATGCTTGATTCTGATAACCTATTTCTTCGTAAAACCGACGAATTGTTCCAATGTGGACAGTTTTGTGCAGTTTTCATCAACCCTTGCATCTTCCATACCGGCCTTTTTGTATTGCAGGTAATTTATATCTTCTTTGTAGGTGTTTCCTGCAGCAATTATTTTAATTACCTCATTGATTTGAAGGATTGTAAACTGATGAGGCCATATGTGTTCCTGACGTGTGCTTTTGTGAATGTGATTGCAGCCATCAAAGGCGGTGTTCAAAGATATGATTCATGAGCTGGAAACTGGGAGAGAAAACCCTGATGGTGCAGACCAGGGTTTCATTAGTAGTTATTTCCCTGACTTGCTTGATCAGCCCATGTTTCATCCTCCATCAAATGGCACCAAGCTTGATGGAACCTATAGACTTCCTTTGGGCTATCAAATGGATGCCTCATACTATTGTAAGTAAAATATATACAATATGCCACATTTGTATTATGACCATTACCGTCATTTCAAGCAAATTCCTCTTCAAATTATGCAATTATGAACTATTACTTACCACATTTGTGTCAAATTCATGTTTGAATTTTTTTTATTTCCAGATTTAAGACTGCGGTGGAGTGTACCCTGCGGGCCAAATAGCGTAATTACTTTCCCTGGTGCACCATGGTTGAAGCCATGGTACTGGTGGTCATGGCCTGTCCTGCCCTTAGGACTCGAATGGCATGAAAGTCGTCGACAGGTTCTCGGGTAAATCACCAATTAATGCATTTGATTTTATTTCCTTATTTGATTTCCAGAATGCAACACAGTGAAAACAATGCTTCAACCATGGTGCAAATTGTACAGGTATGGAGCAGAGTTGCCAATGGTGCTCATTCAAGCAGTAATTTATCTTGGAGTATTAGCAGTAACTCGTCTGGCACGGCCAAACATTCCCAAGCTGTGCTATCGACGAACAGACAGGAGCATCTCCTTGATACAAGCAGGCCTCAAATTAGTAGCAATTTGGTCCATTCTTGCTACCTACATAGTACCCTTCTTTCTTATACCTACAACACTGCATACGTTACTAGGCTGGTCACTATACTTGTTAGGCTCTTTCGCACTTTCCTCTATAGCAATCAATGCATTTTTCCTGCCAATGCTCCCCGTTTTGGCTCCATGGCTGTTGATATTTGGCTCACTTTTGGCCATGGCATGTCCTTGGTACTCAAACGGTGTTGTGAGAGCTTTAGCTGTATTTGCCTACGCATTCTGTAGCGCACCTGTTTTGTGGGTATCATTTGTTAAGATTATGGCTTCTCTCCAAGTCTCGCTTGAAAGGGAAGCATTTTTTCCAAGATTGGGAGAAACTTCACCTTCTCCCGGATTTAATAAATTATACTGAGGTTGAGGAACAAGAGCTGCTGGTCAGGATTTTATGGGGGGACTAGAAGGCTTCGTTTGGAGAAATCTTGAATTTTTTGCAGCTACCCGATTTTTGGCGCAGAAAAAGGTGATGGCCTATGGGTCGGTTTGATAATGAATGAGCTTTCGTGATTAATTTAATTCCTGTACATTTTTTTTGGTAGAACACTTTGTTAGACTTGAGAGGATTCTTTACCCTCTCTTCCATGAAAAAATAACTATGTATAATACTCAATTGCTTCATTAATCATTCAATTGGGTTTCATCATCAATATTTATTTGTAAAATTGGTACATGTTAATACGAGAAATAATTAGATCATAAACAAAATTATGGTTATTTGGGCGCATTATCGATCCAATAGGAAATAATTATAAATGGGTCTGACACACCGATGCCCAAGCCTCAGGTACTTGCTTCACCTGCTCGTTAAACAAAAGTACTTTAGACAGTAACTGTGAGACCAAGTGAGCCAGTGACCAACAACGCTCCACAGAAAACTTCATCAACAGTGTACTAGATCACCTAAAACGTCCTGGAGCTACGGCCCTGATTTTACTGCAGTCATGTGGGACCACTAATTCTGTAATCATTTCAGACAATTCTCACCAAATGTCAAAAGACACAATCACACTGCGGTATTTTTTTTAGCTCTTTTTTGGTGGGTCCAGTACTATAATCAGACCAATCAGCGGGGCAATCTGGTCATAATGGGAATCTAGCTACGAGTTTGAACAAATTTTGTCTCTTGTCCTAGATGGGGGAACGCTGTATAGTTCCAACGTTCAAAAAACAGATTTTTCAAAACATGTGGGCTCCAGTTTTCGGGACCAGAAATATTATATGAGCTAGCTAGCTACAACATAACAAGAATACAAAATACTATTAAGCCATGCCTGGACCATCATTGGCTAAGGGCCATGCACAGGCACAGCACACACCACCACCAATTGATACTGCACATTATAAAGGTTACCGTTTAAGTTGATATGAAAAGCATTGGGTACCCACGACCCAGGTACCCTCATCCTCATGCCCAAGAAGATACAATGCGCTCCCTCGCTATCTCAGCTTTGCAGACATCTGGGACCTAATTCTATTTTCTCATTCAAGACTTGAATCACATGATAACAATAGTAATATTGGTGGCTGCATTCTTACTATTTGATGACAGGTAATGTATTGGGTCCATAACAACCCTTCACGTGAAATGTAAATCTAATTTCAGAATCTAATAGGTACGTAGTTTTGAAATGAGTTAAAGAGAATCGAGATTAATTGACTAAATTTGTCATGTGTAAGTGATATGAAAAATGAGACTAAGTGATTAAATTATCAAGAGTGAGTGATATGTATAAAAAATGGGGGGATTCAAGCTTAAAAGAACGAAGCGAACCGAGATTAAGTGGTTAAATTGTCGAAAGTGAGTGATATAGAAAATGAGACTAAGTGACTAAATTGTCAAGAGTGAGTGATATATATGAGAAATGGGAGCATTCAAATTTATGAAGTAAGTGGTAAGGTTTGATATTAATATGTGAGTCTTTGAAGTACTTAGCGTAAAGTTTGGAACTAGTTTAGCAAAAATAAAGAAAGAATTGACGGCAAGCAAACATGTAAAACAAGAATGTAAACGTATATGTAGCTGAAATCCATCAAATATTGTATAATTAACACACACAAAGTCAGAGATACGACGATATATACACGAGAGGTATCTTCGTAAAGTAATGCAAGGCCAAAAGGAAATTGCCCCCACATGGAGACTTGTGTACAATGCAGCCAAGAGCTACAGTAAGCCTATATATGGGCTGTAATAAACTAGAGTATCCCTAATAGCGAGGGAACAAAAAAATGACCGTTACCAGGAGCACCCATATAATTTCCTATAATTTCATTGCCTGGAGAGTTAATTTATGTTATATATTCCTTAATGATCAGCTTAATTATAAATGTGTCATGCATTATATAAATATATACATTCCATAAAACTCTTATCCTCAGCAAGTAGCTAAACGTTCTCTATATTCATCTCTCTCAGTGTATTTTCTTGTCTGACCAGTTTAATGCTATTTTAATGGCGTCTCTAGCTTCTATGTTGTTCTTCTACGGCTACATTTCTACTTCTTTTTTGTCTCTTGCACTACTATTGCTAGTTACAGGCTCAGTCACTGCCACTGCTTCTACGACCAACTCCTCCAAGCACTACCACAAGTGGGTCGGACCCATCGGCCACCGTGTCATCACCGTCGATGTTAATGGGTTTGGCCAGTACCAGTCGGTCCAAGCTGCCGTTGATGCCGTCCCCGGAAACAATAGAATGAACGTACTCATTCAAATTAGTGCTGGATATTACATGTAATTCTCGAGCATTATTTATGCTTCATTGTTTATGGTTATTTAGTCTTCATTTGCTCACTTCCAGGAGTAAAATTGTCACTTGTCATTAACTTCGCTCGAAAAATAAATTAAAGCTTTCATGAAGCTAATTAGTTCATGCATGAAATGGCATTCTTGCACGTATTATGAGTTATGACTTACAGGTGATGGTGTAATTGCGTTGCAGAGAGAAGGTGGTGGTGCCGGTGACAAAGCCGTACATCACGTTTCAAGGTGCGGGGAGGGATTCTACGGTGATTGAATGGCATGATCGAGCATGTGATCGTGGGCCCGATGGCCAACAGCTGCGGACCTACCAAACAGCTTCTGTAACTGTTTTCGCTAGTTATTTCTCTGCCAGGAATATTAGCTTCAAGGTATGAATATATTAATTATCTTAACTAAATGTTTTTCCTAAGTTCAGATAAGTACATTTACACAGTACACTACATTATTATATTGTCTTTCGAGTAATCTAACAGAGAAGTACAAGCGCCCATTAAATGTTTGCACTAAGCCTACTGCATTACATATATATTTTTAAGTTAAAATTAAGCTTATTCTGAATTTGGATGGTTGGTGCAGAACACAGCACCAGCACCACTGCCAGGAATGCAAGGATGGCAAGCGGCAGCGTTCCGCATATCAGGCGACAAAGCGTACTTCTCCGGCTGTGGATTCTATGGTGCACAAGACACCCTTTGTGACGACGCCGGAAGGCATTACTTTAAGGAGTGCTACATTGAAGGCTCTATAGACTTCATTTTCGGGAATGGGCGGTCCATGTACAAGGTAAGCAAGCGTAGCGGCAATTAATTAATTTCATTATCCTTTAACACTTTCTTCTTTTTTAACATTATCCTAAGAAAATATGGGAGAAAATAAAGGTTAAAAAAAAGGTACTTTTAACTGGAACTCACATGATTTTGGAATAAATTAACCTGACAACCAGCATGGCCCCTTTTTATTGAGTGAAAAGGATGCGTGCTTCATTTTTCTGTTTTCTCTGCGACTCTGGTCTGATGCAAGAAGTTGAAAAGGACGAGAGCTTTTCTTAACTTTTTTTTATGTGTCAGAGTAGCAGTGGTGCCCAACTTGCCAAACGAAAGCTGAGAAAGGAGAAACACTAAAAAGACTTGCTTGGTTGCTTATTTGCTAGCCTTCTAGCTAAGAGCTAACATGAGCAAATTTCACGTCTCTAATTGGTGTTAGGCTTTCTGGCAGAGTGTGGTAGACCACTTGAGCAGCTGATGTATCAAATTTTGCACAAACCCGTCATGCAATTGACATGCGTTAATATAAATAATTGAAAGTATTAAAATGTATCTGAGGCCTATAACTCGTTAAATATATTCTTTCTTATAGCTGTAATTCTCATTTAATAACATAATTAATCATAACCATCTTAAGAACAAAATATCTATCATTTCACTAACTTTACAGTTGCATTGCATTCCATGCATGTTTTCTTTAATATGTGAGTTGACTGTTGGGTGACTGGTACAGGACTGCGAGCTACACTCGATAGCCACAAGATTCGGGTCCATTGCTGCCCATGATAGGAAGTCGCCGGAGGAGAAGACAGGGTTTGCATTTGTGCGATGCAAGGTGACGGGTACGGGCCCACTTTATGTGGGTCGGGCCATGGGCCAGTACTCCAGGATCGTGTATTCATACACATACTTTGATGACTTGGTTGCTCATGGTGGCTGGGATGACTGGGACCATATGAGTAACAAAAACAAGTAAACTCCACACCTTTTACCTTCTATCTTGTTTCTAGTTTTTAAACAATCATTAATAAAAAACAATCGAATTTAAAGTTGAAAAAAGGAGAAAAAAAGTATATCCAAACTCCTAAGAAATCATTCCTCGTAATGTTAATGGCATTACACCTTGACATGATTTGATTAAAAAGGATGGTCCTTGTCTCCTCGTTTTTTTCTTTTTGACAAATTCGTGATTTGCGCCATCTTGTTCAAGTGTAATGTAGTTCTAGCCTTGTTTGTTGTCTGTTGAGAGTGTTTGTAGACTCATCGAGTGCACAAACTTGCCTTCTTGGTGTTTATCTTCATGCAATCATAATTGGGTATTTTGACATGTAATCATAGCGACACGATTAGTCAACAAAACATGCTCATTAAATCTTAAAAGCTTAAAAGTGACATAGTTGCTATATCCCCATGACAGCTAATTATTAGCTATTTCATATGGGTGGAAATTATGAGTGAAAGAATTTGATTTGCGATGATAGATTAGGGATGGGCCATGCCATATTGACTATGATTCTTACCTTTTTGGCATGCTAAGAGTCGAAAATGGCTAAAATCTCATTTAAAACATGTAACTGTGGCGTGAAGTATAGTCAACAAAACATGTCTTGAAAAGTTAATAAAGAACATAGTTGATGACTTATGGTACAATAGCTGCCTATATTCTACTTGAAGTGACTGGGTTTGAAAAATGATTATCGGAAGATATGATTGAGCCACAATTTGGTTTAGTTAAATCAATTCAATGTAAATTACAGGACAGCATTTTTCGGAGTGTACAAGTGCTGGGGACCCGGTGCAGCGAATGTGCGTGGTGTGTCATGGGCTAGAGAGCTGGATTTCGAGGCGGCCCACCCATTTATTAGGAAAAGTTTTGTCAATGGAAGACACTGGATTGCGCCAGCCGATGCGTGAGCTATTCCAAACCCACATTTCACGATTCATGCTCGGGCACTCTTTTCTCTCCCTTTATTTTTATTTATTCATATTTTGAAATATCTTATATAATTCATTTGTTCTTTCCACATTTATACGTATTTGTTGATTCTTTAAAATGTATTGAACATTGAAAATTAACATAATACCGAATAAGTGTTTATCTTTAACATTAACTTGGGGTTTGTCATTGTTGTGTAAGTCTTTAATAACTTTGAATAAACCACGGAATGTCAAAGCTCTGGTGCCGTCGTTTCTTTCTCAGTTGTCTAAATGAAGAACAATAATAAATTAGAAAATGAAAATGCTTTAAAACGGACTGCTATATTCAGATGTGATAACAAATGTGGAGCTTCAGAAGCAGACACCTCTTTGGATGGAAACAGCTATTATCAAAGAATTACCAAACAAATGTATACAGAACTGAAGTAGCCATCCAAGCTTCTTCCCCAAATTTTAGATCTGAACTCACACATCTCCCGATTCCCCTCGGAAATGAGTGATAAAAGAACTGATATTGAAGTTAGATAGCTTTATTACTTTATTTCTCACAAATATATTGAAAGAATATATCTGGGATAAAGATAGACAACAGCTGGGACGGGCAACTGGAAAATATTGCTTCAAATTATACAACAATTTGATTGAGAATCAATAATCTCTGGAGACCTGCAAGAGTTGAGATATTGGCCAGCCATATATACAGATATTATTGTCCTAACAGTAAATTGGTCGTAGAAATTTTCCGAACGTCATAGCAGAAAATTGAATATATCAGACAAGCCAATTAAGGCAATTCCAAGATATCCGACCATTGCAGTACAAATTCCAGGACCAACTGCCCACCCTCCACCCATCTTCCCATTTTTTCATAAGCAAAACTTAAACTGCTAAAGGACCTACCTCAATGAACTCTCTTCTTGTTGCACCTAACCTAAGCTCAAAGGCAGTTCAAGCTGAGGAAGAGCCTGCTTCCTCATATTGAACTAGAACCAAATCAATATTACCTTCAGCGGATTGTATACCTCATAAAGTTGAATAAATCCTAAAACTCAATATGATATAATATATTCATCAAATATCACTGCCCTATTATATCATCCTCATAACTTTCACTCAACCACGAATTCCGGTTCTAGTAGAATACAAAAGAGAAGTATGTGTGGACACTTGTTCCATACAATGACATGAATTATGATTTTGATTACTGTATCATTAATTAAGGTAATAAACCCAAAAAAGAAAAAAAGAGCACTTACAATTGGCCAAGATTTGCTAAGTCGAAGTCGGGGGCAAGCTCTTGCACAATGTCATTTGGCGGTTGGCCGCATTCTTGCATTTTCTGCATGAGATCAACAATCTTGGTGAAGTTACTAGAATCATTTTCATAAACTTCATTAAGCTGTTTTATAAGTTCATATTGGCGCGAGTAACGTTCATATTCTTCTTTGCTCGAAGTGGCTTGATGACCTTCCAACCACTTGGGATATCTTTCTTCAATTTCCTTCATGGGTTCGTGAAGAATCTCCTTAGACAAAAGTTGTTGCATCATGGTCTCCACAATAGAGTCCATATCCTAGGTAAAACGAGGAAATGAAAAGTTACTTCTTACTCCTCATGACTTTTTAAGATCAGAAAGAACCTATAGAAGTGAGAAAGATAAACTTGAAACCAAAGAGGCTTATATTAAATGAGAAATGAACATAGTCTATTTAATACACCTGCATACTGCAATACCAAGGAAGAGGCAAAGAGTTATTTGTTTTAAGTCACTGATTAATCTAACAAGTTTTATTCAAATTCAGGAATTTTATGGCAGAATTATGGCAAAAATGCACTTGGTCAAATTTGATGACAATCTCATATAGGAGTTTTAGATCTTATGCAGAAGAGGAAGCTCAAATTCGAGTCATAGCAATGTACCCAGTTTTGATCACATAATTCAAACTGATAACAGACTCAGGGAATCATGAGAACGGCCCTCCAATGCATCTCAAATTATGTCAATCAATCCAGAGTCAATAATTAATGCTATTTAATCAGAGACTCACTACAACCCAAAAACGCACTTCAAATTGTCATATGCATCACCAAAGTGAGCATCTCAGCAAGTAGAAAACTATCTATTTTGACTTTTGAGCACTCTACTAACATTGTGGCAATGTTAAGTAAAGGCATGGAAACACTCAAAATACATAAAAGGCCAAAATTATTATCCTAAGCAAATGGAGATACAATGCACCAGGTGCAAAAGCACCAAACAAACTTCAAAATGGATAGACCAAGTCGGTTATGCGCATCACATGATGCAATAAGAGCGTCAGCATTCTCAAATGACTGTCTGTTTCTGTATACGCCTTTTATCAACAAGGTTATCACAGAACAACAGATTCACACACAAATTCGTTTAATTTTTCTTTCTTAATGGACCCTGTTCTATTTAACACGCCCTGGGTGTGAACATATTAAGAACTCTTTTAAACTTTTCCTTCCATCCTACGCCCAACTCATAAAGGTTATTAAACATCAAAAACTCCAGTCTTGATTCTAATAACCAATCACCAAACAAAGTAAAGCAGAACCAAACACACATTTTAATGACTGATCATAACCAAACACTAGACATCTATAACCAAATCGTAATGCAAGTGTTATCAAAACCAAAAGCAAACGTATTTCATTTGCAATTCAGATGCTCTTTAAAACTCAATCAAGAAACAATGACAAACTCGGAGAAGTAAACAAAAACTCAGTCACCCAAAAAAAAAAAAAAAAACCTGAGACCCAGCAAGCTCCTCAAACTGCTTGACCAAATCATCAACCAATGCATCCTTGCCCAAATCATATCCACCTGGTGCTGCCATTATTTCCAATCCCTTAACAGCCTCCCTAGTCTGTTCCCTCAACTTATCAAGAGCCTCAGTGACATGGGAATCCTTAGAAACCTTTTGCTTTCCCTTTTTCTTGGTTTTCAAGTCAGGTAATCCCCTGCCCAACCCTTGTACACCAGAAGGCAAAGAAGTAGATTCTTGCTTCTTCTCTGGGCCATTTCCTTCTCCAGCCCTGTAAGCAAATGAAAGCTAAATACTTGAAGTGTTCTTATCGAAAAGTCAGGAACTTAGAGGTAATAGAAATTGTAATAATAAAAATAAACGTGCTTATGAGCCAAACTGAGAGCAAAGGAGAGATACAAACAAAGTCAGCATTAAAACCAAAAAGAAAAAGGACCTTTGAGAGGGAGCAGGGAGATTAAGATTGTGGAAATCATCCAAAGCACCTGAGAAGTAATCGAATTCATGAGGGAGAGATAACAGATAAAAAAGAGAAATGAGAAATTCAAGTAAGTAAATCCCTTTTTTCGTATTTTTATGGTGATTCACTTTTCAGTTAAGGCGGGGACGGAGAGGCAGAAGAAGCTGCGAAACGTGACGTAGAGTCGTCGTAGATTGATCAAGCGGTGCAATGGATTAATCCATTTAATCAACAACAAAATTATTTGGACTCTCTTTTGAGTATTGACCCGAAAGTCCTACCATTCTTTTATTTTTTTTAAATTATTATTTCTGTTAATTGTAATGAGATCAATAAATTAATTATAATATATCTCGTCCCTTAATTATTATATATTATGTAAGCGATGACATAAATATTAAGGACGATTGTACAAACAATAATATAAATAGTTAAGGGTAATTATGTAATTTTATCAGGTGAATAATGAATGAGGTTGCCTATAAATAGCAACCTCCTCCACCCTTAAAATCCATCCCACAGAAGAAGAATTTCTTCCGTTTCTCTCTTTTCTCTACTTCTTGTATAATTTTAATCTCAAAGTTTTAACTTTTTGTAATTACACCCTTGAGTATATATTTCATAAAAGTTCAATAGTTTTAATATCTTACAATCACACCCCTAGTTGTAATATATTATTATAATCCCTCAAGCATAATATCATTATAACCTTATATTATTATATCTTTACATTTATACCCCCACTGTACTAAATTCAATAGGCTATTCACAACACATTATCAGTACGAGGTTCTGCTCAAATTATTACAGGTATATATTTTACAAATTGTTATAATTAATGTCGTTATTATTTATGATATTATATTTGTTATAATAATATCCTTATTAGTATGCTCTGTGGTTACCACTATACTGGATCTTCCACATCAGAAAATAAGGATAGTGTTGAAATGATTATATTATTTCCTTGTTAGTATGCTCTGTGGTTGTCACTATGTTGAATCTTCCACATCAGAAAATAAGGATAACATTGAAATGATTGTATTATCGTTATGTTATTTACTTATCCGTTTATATTATTCTCTAGACTATAAGTCTAGACTAACTTCTGAATCATCAAATATTTTGATTTCTAAAATCCTTGAAGGATTGGTTAATATCTGGATCATCAAATATTTTGATCTCTAATATCCCTAAAGGATTAAAATATTTTTTGGACCTTAATAAATCTCCAGTAAAGCAACTGAGGTAAATTTGACCGGAAAACCTTTTTGAGATAATTTTACAACCTGAAGTTGTGGAATTAAAAGACAGTGAATTATCATTATATGTCTAAGAAAGTTTTGTCAAAAAAACTATAAGTCTAAGGAGATTGGGTTTTAAAAGGGACCAATGTGACCCCTCCAATCTTTCCTAGAAACTTTCTTAGTATATTCAATTTCAGAATCTGAAGTTCTAGACTATTAAATTAAAAATTAAAAGAACTTGAAGTTCTTATTTGGTTGTTGGAATAGCATCCTAAAAGACTATTCATGATTACTGTCGAAAATCACTATTTACGATTATTATTAAACAGTAAGAAAATTATTGTTCAAGAACCTGAAGTTCTAAATACATTTGAGTGTTAGACATGTAAATTAATTGATTATTATTTGTGAATGTACAGTTGCTAAAATGTCAAATTTGACAAAGCATTAGTTTGAGTCCCTTTAACATAATGGAGACAACTATTACGAATGGGAAGAAGATGTCGTATTACATCTTAACTCTATGAATCTGGGAGACACAATCAAAGAAGGAAATACTATATCCCTGCAAGATCAGTCTAAAGCTATGATATTTTTATGCCATCACCTTGTTCAAAGATTGAAATCTGAATATATCAGTATTATTTATCCACTGATCCTTTAGAATAATCTAAAGGAAAGATTTAATAAACACATTATGGTCTTTTGTTTATTAAATCTTTCTTTTAGATTATTTCAAAGGATCAGTGGATCAATAATACTGATATATTCATATTTTAATCTTTGAACAAGGTGATGGCGTAAAAATATCATAGCTTTAGACTGATCCTGCAGGGATGCAGTATTTCCGTCTTTGATTGTGTCTCCCAGATTCATGGAGTTAAGATAGAATACGACATCTTCTTCCCATTCATAATAGTTGTCTCCATTATACCAAAGTGGCTCAAACTCATGCTTTGTCAAATTTGACATTTTAGCAACTGTACATTTACAAATAATAATCAATTAATTTATATGTCTAATACTCAAATGTATTCAGAACTTTAGGTTTTTGAGCAATAATTTTCTTACTGTTTAATAATAATCGTAAACAGTGAATATATAACGTGTTGTGAATAGCCTATTAACTTAGCATAATGGGGGTATATATGCAAAGATATAATAATATAAGGGTTATAATGATATTATGTTTGAGGGACTATAATGATATATTATAACCAGGGGTGTGATATAAGATACCAAAACTATTAGACTATTAGAAATATACACTCAGGGGTGTAATTATAAAAAGTTAAAATTTAGGGACTAAAAAATTATGCAAGAAGTAGAGAAAAGAAAGAAACGGAAGAAATTCTTCTTCTGTGGGATGGATTTCAAGGGTGGAGGAGGCTACTATTTATAGGCAGTCTCTTTCACTATTCACCTGACAAAATTACATAATTACCTTTGACTATTTATAGGCAGTCTCCTTCACTATTCACTAAAAATCCTGGTTTGATTGGATATGCTGATGCTGGTTATCTATCTGATCCCCATAAAGCTCGATCACAAAATGGATATGTTTTTACATATAATGGGACTGCAATTTCATGGCGATCGATTAAACAGACTTTGGTTGCAACTTCATTTGACCATGCTGAAATACTAGCATTGCATGAGACCAGTCGAGAGTGTATATGGTTATGATTTGTCATTCATCACATCCAGAGTTCATACAAGTTATCTCCAACCATTGATCCTCCTACTATTGTATATGAAGATAATGCGGCGTGTATCGCCCAAGTCAGATGAGGTTATATTAAAGGAGACAAGACGAAACATATTTCTCTAAAGTTCTTCTACACGCATGAACTGCAAAAAAGTAAACAGATTGATGTGAAACAGATCCGTTCAAATGATAATCTTATAGATTTATTTACCAAGACACTGCCGACATTAACATTTGAAAGATTGATACATAAGATCGGTATGCGGTGGCTCAAGAAGCAACCAGATTGATATATTATTTTTGCCATGATCAGGGGGAGCATTTTGGACATTATGTGCACTGCACTCTTTTTCCCTTCGATCAGGTTTTGTCCCACTGGGTTTTCCTGGCAAGGTTTTTAATGAGGCAATATGAAGTACGTTTAACACCACTCATTGTATTTCTTGCTTTGGTTTTTATCCCACTGGGTTTTTCCTAAGTAAGGTAAATACAATTGATTAAGTGGTGGTCTCCAAGAGGGAGTGTTATAAATTATTAATTATTAAATATAATGGGACTAGTAAATTAATTATAGTGGATCTCACCCCTTAATTATTATATGTATTGCGCAAGCGATTACGCAAATATTAAAGACGACTGCACAAGTAATAATGTAAATAGTCAAGGGTGATTATATAATTTTTTCAGGTGAATAGTGAATGAGGCTGCCTATAAATAGCAGCCTCCTCTACCCTTGAAATTCGTCCCACAGAAGAAGAATTTCTTCCGTTTCTCTCTTTTCTCCACTTCTTGTATAATTTTTTTAGTCTCTAAATTTTAGCTTTTTATAATTACACCCCTAAGTGTATATTTTATAATAGTCCAATAGTTTTGGTATCTTACATCACACCCCTAGTTATAATATATCATTATAATCCCTTAAGCATAATATCATTATAACCTTATATTATTATATCTTTGCATATATATCCCCACTGTACTAAATTCAATAGGCTATTCACAACAATTTCTTCCATTTAACTTTTTTTTTTTGACATTTAATTTTTTCTCAATTAAATATATTATTATAGATCCGGCTATCGTGACTTAATTTTTTAATTTAATTTTAAATATTATTTACTAACTATTGATTTACTACAATTTATAGATAAAAAAGATAAGTTAAAAAGCAGTTTTTCAAATACCACCTCAGCAACTTTTTTCACCATTGGATTAAAAAAATCAATGGCTATCAAATAGTATTTAAAATTAAGTCAACAAAATTAAATTATTATAACCTAACCCTATTATTTTATATATTATCTATATAAACGAATAACTCATATTCTACAATAAGAAATGAATAAATTTTCATTTAGCCGTATATATGATATGTTAGAAGTATAAAACAAATGCTAAAGTCTACACAGGGTTGCACAATTATCGGGTCAGGTCCAGTCCAACCCGACAACACCGTCAGTTGGTATTAATGGACCCAGGGTCGAGTTCGAATAAAAATGAACTCGACTTCTCAGATTTGGTCATGTTTGGGTCGGGTTTTCACAATAAAATCCGAAAAAATCCGAAAACAATAGGTTATGAATTATGAAACCGATATTGGGTTTGGCCTATTGCTCAACCCGATCGAAACCCGACTGATCGGGTCAGTTCAAGTAATTGTGCCCACCCTTACACACGTGTTGATTATGTCAATTAACTACAAGAAATGATATAGCATCTAATACAATTTATTATGATGTAACATTTTATACATACAATCCACTTATATAGTGATTATTATAGAATCTATTATGACATAAATATCAAGATAAAATTTTATAACAGATGAAGAAGATTATATTAATGATGTAGCATCTAATGCTATCATGTGACATCACATTGGATGGGATTAATTCTATAACTTGGTTATATACTTAAGTATTATTCATTTAATAATATTACATTCCTATGATTTTTTTTTTAGGTAATACACTTATACCAAATAAACAACCTAACCATACAACGTATGTGGCATAAGTTCGTAAAAATTCATATATATATATATATATATATAAATTACAATAATGGTTTAAAATAACCAATAATGTCATGCTATATCAAAACTTGTGAAAATTGTTGTCTAAATTGGATGTATTTTCAGTTTTTTTATCATTATTTTATTTGTAATTGGGTTGCAGATTAAAAAATGTAAATGTAAGGGACATTATAATTATCACAAAATAGGGGGATCCTTAAAAATTCAAAAGAAACTAATGTTCCGCGATTAATTTAAGTCACTCCAGAGGGACCATAGTGATATTCCAAAAAATACACCAGTTGAGGTCCGAACCCCCTCCTAATCCTACGAAGATAATACCACCAAACACCAGTACACGGAATCCAATCCACCAGTAAAATGGCTGCGGCGGCTTTTGCCCCAGCCACTCCTCTCCGGTTACGACCCTACTCTACCCTCCGCTTCCTCTCCTCCTACCCCAAGTCCCTTTCTAAAGCCCCTCCTACTTTCCCGCCATTTCTTCTCCGTCGGCCCATTCCTCGCTGCAGATTCTTCAGCTCCGTCATTTCCGGAGCTATGCACTCCGGTGAGACGACGAAATCCGAATTGCTGGCAAAGCAGAAGGGCCAAATGGGAACCAAAGTTGGGGAGTTCAGGAAGAAGTTGAAGATTATTGACATAAAGGGCGGGCCCGACGAGGGTTTGGACCGCGTCGGACAGACGCTTGCCGTCATGGGCTGGGTACGGACTCTTCGGGCCCAGAGCAGCGTCACATTTATCGAGGTGACTATAGTTCCTTGCTTTTAGTGTGATGCCCGGTTCTGTTAACGTCTCAGTTGCAATAGTAAGAGTAACTGTAACACTGTAATTGTATCATTATATTTACAAACTTACTAATGACGTGACATGATGTAATTAAAAAAATTAATAATTAATAATATTAATTTAATAAGGTTGATGATGGGACAATCTAAATGAGTTTGTACGATGAGTTTACAATTGACACTACTGGATACAATTATAGAACTGTATTGTTAATAATTTTTATACTCTGATACTAATTTCATGATGATTGTATTCTAACAAACAACCATTCCCTTCTTACAGTGAGTTGTTTTAGCTTTGTGAAATTGTTGATTAATTTTGTTTTTTGATATAATAGGTTAATGATGGTTCTTGCCTTTCAAATATGCAATGTGTGATGACGTCTGATGCTGAAGGTTATGATCAGGTATTGTTACTATGAGCCATAAATATGATCATTGTTCTATAGTTTTGTTATTCAAATTAATTTGGTTTATGCTTGTTAATAGGTAGAATCTGGCTTAATCACAACTGGGGCATCTATATGGATAGAAGGGACTCTGGTGGCAAGCCAAGGCTCAAAACAAAAGGTGGAATTGAAGGTCAACAAAATTGTCTTGGTATGATGTTCTTCTCATTCTAGTTGAACAAGATAGTTATAATGTTTGCAACTTTTGAAACACATTGAATGTGGGTGTGTGTGCATACTTGTGATTTAGCCTTTTGTTGTTATGTGGTCAATGTTTTACAATTATAAGTTTTTAGTGTGTTGCATTTATATTTATGTATACATGCCCATGCCTATGCCCATTTATGTACATAAGCAGTTATAGAGTATGGATCTTAGCTTCCATGGCTACTGGTTCAAATGCATTGCCTCAACTGAAGCATGGAAAAACTATTTTCAAATTATTAGTTATATTTTTGTATTTTACATTCATATAATGTAAATTATGTTCTTCTGGCTGCTAGTTTTCTATTGATGTCATTGTGTTAATTGTGTCCATCCCCTTCTTTTTTTCCTTAGGTTGGCAAAAGTGATCCTTCCTATCCCATTCAAAAGAAGAGGGTTAGCAGGGAATTTTTGAGAACTAAAGCTCATCTACGTCCCAGAACGAATACATTTGGTGCAGTAGGTTTTTCCTTTGATTTAGTATAGTTGTTATTATATTTCTTTATCCTTAATGTGCTTAAATCATCAGTTAAATCTCTGGCTACTTATGGTGGTAGTGTTGATTATCATCCTTGAAGCAATAATGGGCTCCCTTTTTTTTTCATTTAATTTCTCTTTTTAGTAACTGGTGGAATTGGTTTTAGGTTGCAAGAGTAAGGAATGCTTTGGCGTTTGCTACACATAAGTTTTTCCAAGAAAATGGGTTTGTTTGGATTTCAAGTCCTATTATAACAGCTTCAGATTGTGAAGGAGCGGGTGAACAGTTCTGTGTGACTACACTGGTATCAACTGTGGCTTAAAACAATATGGCCTTTTGCAATGATAAATTTGTCACACATTTTCACGTTTATGTTATGCATATATTAGTAATTTTCAGCCTTGTAGTTGTATCATACCAATGCTTCTTTGAGTCAATTTTTGTTTTATGCATGATACCTTCGTATGATAAAGTATGTGTGCTTTTCATGGAACCATTTCTTTCTGTGTACCTCACCATTTCTTTGTTTCCCTTTTTGCTTTGCTAATTAGTGTTCCCTCTGGGTAAAATTCTTTTTGAATATAATGTCATTGTTTATGGCGATTCAGTGAGAGGTGATCACTAATTAGTGGTACTGTGGTCTTATGTCACTGCTTTTGCATTAAATTATTCAGTCAATATTTCAGTAAAATTCTGTCAATTGATAGATTCCAAGCTCCAGAGAAGCTGCTGTTTCTCCTGTAGATGCCATTCCAAAAACAGAGGGGTTAATTGATTGGTCACAGGTGAGTATGTTTCAATTACAAACTAAGATTTGCTTATATATAGGAAACCAAGATTGGAGTGCTCATGTGATAACATATAACATACCAAACCACCAACATCCCCACCCCCAACAAAAGAAAAAAAGGAATGAAACATTTAAAACTTCTGATGTATGATACTAAATGGATCTAAAGCTGCATTAAGCATGAGAGTTGAGAATGATGTTGTCTGGACACTTGGAAACATACCTCTACTAAGTTATTGAATTCAAATGAACCCCATCCCCAAAAAGCTGCAAACACCATTGTAAATGTTAACCTTCCTAAAGTTGCATCTTGCATACCTGTTTGGAATGTGTATGTTGTCTAGTATATTCTGATTAAGAAACTTTTATTTTGAAAGTTGTCATTTTTTGGTCTCTCTCTGGAATCAAAAGTTGTAATCAGTCAGGACCTTGCGGATCGTTGAAACATGTCTTGTTCGTAGTCACCCTTAATTTAATTTTCGTTTCCTATTTTCTCATTTCAGGATTTTTTTGGAAAACCAGCCTTCCTGACAGTCTCAGGCCAACTTAATGCTGAAACATATGCTACAGCACTTTCAGATGTAATAGCTCTTGCTCCACCCTCCCCACCTATAAAATCGAATAAAATTTATAAAACTTGTACAGGTCTTCATTGTTTTTTTTAATATTTTTCAGGTGTATACATTTGGACCCACATTCCGAGCAGAAAATTCTAACACTTCTAGGCACTTAGCTGAATTTTGGGTAATCGGTCTTTTTTTTTTTTATATTGTAAAATTTTCTATTTTACATTTAAAAAAATATAATATTAGTACTTCTTTTTTAATATTATTTTATTTTATTTTATTTTATTGTTACTTTTTAAGATGATTGAACCGGAACTTGCATTTGCTGATCTGAACGATGACATGACCTGTGCAACTGCCTATCTCCAGTATGTAGTATGTTACTATTCACATCGATTTTCAATTCAACATTCAATGAGGTCACTGTATTCTGACATGCAGTGCATACATTAAATTTCTATATTTAACCATTCTGAATAAAAAACTGACGTACTTGTATGTATGGAAGGTGAGACATATTCTTGATAATTGCAAGGAAGACATGGATTTTTTCAATACTTGGATTGAGAAAGGGATTATCGATCGATTGAGTGTATGAGCTCCAATTGTAACTTATCCTTCTTAAACCTGTATACTTAATCCTTTCTGTTTATTGGTTCTATGACTTGGTATCTACAATTCCTATCACTGGACCTTAATTTTTCAATATCAATATAATGGTATTGATCCCATGATATTTGGGTAACTTTTGTCTGATTAATAGGCTGTTGCTGAGAGAGACTTTGTTCAGTTGACTTATACAGATGCAATTGAGCTCCTTCTGAGATCAAATAAGAAATTTGAATACCCGGTAACTGCATATTTGTAATCGTATTTGAATCTTTTCTGATAGCTGTTGTATGCAAATTTAATTCAAAGGATGCCTCCATTTGGTTATGACCGTTGCTTTCTAGCAACTCTTCTATTTATTTTCTGTGATAGTTGAAGTACCTTTCTGTACTTGGATATATAAAGAACACTTGTTTGTGTGTGTTTGTTGATTGTGCCTATTGAAGCTAAAAGTATTATTTGGTGCCAAGTTTATAGAGGTTTTGCTAATATATGGTTACTTTGCCTTTTGTTCTTCAGATATTTTTGGTAACAATATTCAAAGTATAAGGGTATAGAGATGAGTAAACAAAACATGATTCTATTCTCTTCCCCTCTATCTCTCTTTTTCTTTTTTTTTCTTTTTCATGCTTCCTTAATAAAATAAATTTTTACTTCGAGATTAATCTCCGTTGATTTATGTGTATTGACAACAAGCCAGTGCTTATATCTTCAACAACTGACATTACATTGGACTTGATAAATGAAAATATATCAGCCACCACTATAGTCTATAAGTGGTTGACTCAATGTTTGGGTTCAAGTTGCACCAGTTGCTCTTGTTATAGTATGGCAGCATTCATCTATGAGGTCAGCTAATATGGGCCACAGGATTAGGGTGCCACCAAATCATTTCTTTGTTATTTTCTGATTGGAAAAAAAGGTGTTTTTGATAGTCAATGGAAGTGCCTAATAGAGGATCCGTGAATATACTTGTTAAAAGCAAGGATTATTTTATTGATTACCATCATTGTTGAGTTCTCTTCCTCCATTTGAAGTAGTATAGATAAGTATACCCTCCCGAATTCCTGTGGCTTTTCTGAAATTCTAGTTTTTGCTACTGTCTTATGCTTGTTTTTGTCGATAATTTTTACCATGAAGTGTTAATATGCTATGATGGTTTGATGTGTCATAGTATTCTGTTTTGTTGTGGAGATCGCAACGTCATTGAATTAAAAACAGTTTAATACACATTAAGACATTAACACTGTGGTGGGTCATGCCCTTACTTTTAGGTAAAGTGGGGATGTGATTTGCAGAGTGAGCATGAACGTTATATAACTGAAGAGGTATTTGGTGGATGTCCAGTTATAATCAGAGACTATCCTAAGGCATGGAACCCCCTTCTATTTCTGTTTATTCTCTTGAAGAAAGTAGGATATAGTATGTTGTAAATTTTGGCCATGCTAGAGACTAATATTCTATAGTTTCTCAATGTTAACTCTCAGGAGATCAAGGCATTCTATATGCGGCAGAATGATGATGGGAAAACTGTTGCAGCAATGGACATGCTAGTTCCTCGAGTAAAGATACTCTTTTCTAATTTCATAGATTATATATATATATATATATAGACACACAACTAAATTTGAAGTGCTCTCTTGAATAGTTATCTCGCTTTTTTGAATTTACTACCAGTAGCACTGTGAAGATTCTAATGCTCAGTTTGCAATTAATTACCTATATGGTATTCTATGTTTCTTTTAGTAACTGGTGAACTTATGTTGTTACTTTATTATTATTATTTTTTCTTTAGGTTGGGGAACTTATTGGTGGAAGCCAAAGAGAAGAACGGCTTCAATATCTGGAAGATCGATTAGATGAATTAAAGTTGAATAGAGACAGCTACTGGTGGTATCTTGATCTGCGCCGCTATGGCTCAGGTCAGTAATTCATCTTGATAAACTTACCACTTTCTCCTGCTAAATGGTGTAATTTCTACTTATGAATTAGATTATCATATTTTGATAATTCTTTTGTTTTGTCTTAATTTTTTCTCTGTTGTTGGAAGTGTCATTGAGGTAAAAATTCAAGATCATTGTAAAATGCTGGTATCTGTTTGCATAGGCTTTTCTAGGATGGCAATTGGTTGCCATGATCATTTACCTGGTATGCTTCAATCCAAATTGCAGGGTTTGGAAACCTTAGGGTGTATAAGCGAGTTTAGAAAAGAAAATGTGGGTGAAATTCCAACCATCATTTCCTGAACCTGCCTCAATAACGGTATTGGTAGGTGAAATTCCAAGAAGTTTTAAGTTCTTGGTTTGCTTATTAATTAACCAGGAGCCAAATGCATAGACATGTGAGGTGCCAGCACTTAACATCTTGCACTATATCATCTGACTTTGCGGTCTTGCAAGGAGAACCTTACATGGCTTTACCTTTTTATCCCAGCCTCAACCTGTGGCAAGTTCAAGAGAAGTCTGGTTTCCTAATTATTAATAAGATAAAGATAGAGTACTGTTACAATGGCAGAGAAGTTTTTAGATCGATTTTTGTGTTACAGAGTTAAGTACATTTTGGGGCTGAAAGAGGGAAATGATTGATATTCCGGAGCTTATGAGTAGTAGTATACCTATAATTGTTTCTATATTAGTTGGAATCTTTTTTCGCCAAAACGTTGTATCTTGATCACCTTATGTTTTTGGCAGTTCCTCATGCGGGCTTCGGACTGGGCTTTGAAAGGCTTGTGCAATTTGCAACTGGAATAGAAAATATAAGAGATGCAATACCTTTCCCTCGATCACCTGGTTCTGCTGAATTTTAGTGGCAAAATTATGTTCCGACTTATTTATCCTCAACAGTATTGGCGAGGATGCTAGTTATTTTATTTTATTTTATTTTTTTTGGAGGTGGCTATCTACCTGTTCACTGTATATTTCGGATTTGTACTAGTTTCTATAGAGTGTAAATGATTTTATACTTTAAGTTGGCTGCTCTTAGCCCCGGAATAAGACATTCGAAATTACATAAAATCGCTGCTGTTTATATGTTATTATCCTCAACATGAATTTTGATGTGTAAAGATTGATCGAGAGAGAGGATATAGTTCTTATTTGGATCAACTCTGCTTTCTATGCATCTTTAGTCCTTACCTCTTAGTACGGGTACCAACCAATTCAATTTCAAATTGATCTTTAATTTAAATTTATACCAATCTAGAATCATCAATGGCAATACAAAGGACGGAACATCTTATTTTTGGCAAATCATACATTATCCTTTTCCCCCGAGAAGATATCTTTTAAGGCTTTCTCGGATCTCCAGGGACATTTCTGTTTTAAAACAAATGAATAAATGAACTGTACAATAGTGCGCCTATTTAGACCTTCTTTGCCTTATAGTCACAAAAAAAGGTGAAACCAAAAAGAGAACCAAAAAATAGGAACCGAAAAGGAAAACCAGCTCCTCGATCATCAGATGGTGGCGACTCCTTAAAGAATAATACGAGACCCCGCTTGAGTGTTAAGTTAAAGCACTGGCAGAGATTCAACTTCCAGTACTGGTAGGAAAAGCCTTCTTTCACTTCTCTATCAAACCCCGAATCCAGTGCGTGCCACCACTTCTCATGTTTGAAAGGTGCATGAGCAGCACAGTCGTCCAATATTGCATTGACAACAACAAAAATTTTATATTTACATTTTCATTACTCTTTGCTTCAAAGTTCCACCTCATGAAGGTCGTCACCAAAACTGCCACCATTCAGAGGACTAGGCATAAATGAAGATGGAGACGGGCCCACTGCATCCCCGTGAGGTTTTGTTCCAGTAATATTAGGCGTTATTGCATCGCCGAGGCTTCCACTCCATGATGCTGTTCGTCGGGTGTGAGCCNAACTGCCACCATTCAGAGGACTAGGCATAAATGAAGATGGAGACGGGCCCACTGCATCCCCGTGAGGTTTTGTTCCAGTCATATTAGGCGTTATTGCATCGCCGAGGCTTCCACTCCATGATGCTGTTCGTCGGGTGTGAGCCGAAAGGGAGCTATTACCATTACCATTCGTCATGAAACCAGTTGGGATATTATCCATGCTTGGGAACCTTGCTTTAGTCATTATCGAGGTAGGAGGTTGAAAAGAGTCATTCATAGTGGATGTTGAAGGTTTTTCATAATTTGCATTTTCTTCTTGAACATTTTCTGCAATAGCCTCCATTGGCTGTTCAGCTGATGATACTGGGGCTGGAACAAAAAACTTGGCATTTGCAGCAACAGCTGGTTTGACAGAAGGAGACTGGAATAATTTTGCGGGACTTCCAGTCCCACTACCTTGGTTGAAAGTGTCCACATATCTGTCAAAAACCAAAAAAAATATAACTTAAATTAAAATCGATAGCACCTTTATCCACAAGAAAAGATCACACCTTTCATTCTATAGGTTTAAACTTCAAGCATAATTCACATTTTTTCATCCTTTAGTTGTGTCCATTAGTCTTCTTTTGGTATCTAAAAGATAAGTATGTATACCTTAACAACATCAGGAAGGATTTTATAAATGAAGGGGAAGACAAATTTTCTTGAAATTACCTTGATCGAACACCCATACGCCCACGTGCTGAAAATTGATTTGTGCTAGGAGGAATGGGTGGCATCCCTGTAGTATGTTCTGATGAAGGGGGACTTTTGATTGTTGGCCTACCATTACTTGGATAACCCTCACTCTTCAATGCAGATTGCAAGTTGTAGTCAGACTTTCCATTCTGGAAGGCTGAAGTTGTTGGAGGGGGCGCCAGTGCTGCTTCTTCAGCAGGGGATTCAGCACCTTCCTCTACCCATCTCTTAAGCTTTTCATCATAGTAGAATTTATTCTTCTCACCCAATTTAGCCTTCAACAAGAATGCAAATTCAAATAAACAATCTGCGGAAAACCAATAAAGGTTTTCCATCCTTTTTTCATGAAAAATCAAGGAGTAAAACCTAATCCAATACGAAAATACACTTCAAGAACTTACCTGTTTATCGGAGCGAGGCCTTAAGACTAGCCCCACTGTCTTCTGCAAAAGTCCTGTGCCAAAACCAAAATGAGGAAATCGAGATGCCCCACTTGCACTTGATCCTTTACCTTGTGCGCTGGATGAAGTTGTTTCTTTTGATGAATCAACCTGACCCTAACAGATGTCAGAAAGACATTCTAAATACTATATACAAGATCAAGTATACACATCAAGTAGTTAATGTAAAACTAGGGTTTTCTATTTCAAGGTAATCACACACCTGTCTCGGAGTTCTACCAAAGTCTGGCTCGGAGACACTTCTATTAGACATTGTCATTCTGTTGCCATCAGACGCCCACTCACTTATGGGCTCCATGGAAGCAGAAGGTATCAAAGATGACATGGCCATTGTTGATTGACTAGCCCATACTCTTGGGCCCACAGGTTGGCTATATTGTTCATTGCTTTGACCATTTCCAGGTGATGTTGATGGTGCAGTTGGTGGTGGTGGTAGGCCTCCAACAACTTTATGTGCAGTACTATCAAAAAAGTTGAGCAATTTGCCTACTAATTTTGCCGGAGCCAAATTTGCAGCGTATCCACCCTGTGAATGAGTTGATTCAGTATGACAAGGAAAATTTAATAAACGATTGATGAAATGACTCACTGGGAGCCAGAAAAATACCTGCTGATGGATTCTATTCCTCTCCTCAAGAGATAGCACTAACTGCTTCCATGTTTCTACCTCTGGGGCCCGACCAGTTTTCAGTGATTTTAACAGTGCTTGACAATACCTGAATTAATTTCACCATGTCAAGAGAATTCAAAGCAGAATTCAAAGAAACATCCAAGACAAAAACCTCAACATACTTCAGAGAATCTGAAACTTTTCCCACTTCAGCAAGCATGTATGCGTATATAAGCTTATATGGCTGAAACGGGAGTAGGATAAACTGAGAGTTCCCAAGCACCTTGGAGTATTCATATAACTCCGTCCTCTGTCCATGCAACCATTCAGACAATTCAGTGAGGTTTCCTTAAGAAGCTTCATTTAGAACATAATGTTTGATTACTGGTATGGTGTGTGATGTGTATCCATGTGTGTGGAAGTGAGATTGAAAGAAAAAGAGCTGACCGAGGCAACTGCAAGAATATAATCATACTCAATTTATGTTAGGGACTAAAATCAGTCCAAAACTCCTATAATTTAGAAAATATGCCTGACTTTAAAATCTAGTAGAACTACAATTAAAAGCCCAAAACTACTAGTTAATTTGCCATAGAAGCATCCATACAAATCAATTAAAACCTGCAGACTCTATCATCCAAAAAGAAAACAGCTTCTAAATGAGCAACTACAAGCCAAATAGATTTTAAGAGCACCTGAATAGCCTCTGGACTAGCATATGTTCGAGGACATTTCCAGTGATCTGCTCCAATAAGACAGAGTCTTGCACTATCTGAATATGACTCAAAGTTTGCTTCAGCAACTAAGTAGCAGATGTGCGCAGCAGTTATCTGAAGTATGACTCTCAAATGAGATTCAGGAATAAAAACTTTTAAAATAAGTAACAGTGACATATAATGATATATATACCTCACTTCTATCCTTCCATAAGCAATCTCCAAGATGAATAATCACAAGTTCATCATCTTTTGTTCTGTTAGCAGTTATTACAGCCAAATTCTCCTCCCAATCATCAAGCATGCCATTAGGCCCCAACTATATTTCACAGCAGAATAAAAATTAGAAACAAAAATTGAGCCTTTTATAGGAAAGGTACTTATAGAAAACAAGTTGTAAAATTAAAAAACATTATAATGAAAGAACAGCCACTAAAAGCCAATAGTTCAGGATTGTGCTGACCAGATTCAAAGACAGATTAATTTACTCTTCTAGCTCAAGATCTAACTACATTGCTGTGTCAAGGGACTATAAGTAGCAACCATATCAAACCAAACGAAAGTCCCCTATTTAGGTTTCTTTACTAAACCGAAGATTTCCATCTTCTTAATTTTATTTCCTTTTATTTTAGAGGGAAAAAAATCCATTTCTCTGGTGCATATACCCTTTGAACTTTTTATGCTAAGGATATATAATTTCTTTTTAAAGAATCCCCAACATAGCATGGCAATAAATCAATATACTAAATGAAGCATAAAATGCTCAATAGACACTTCTAGCATCAATACCTGAACTGGTTGTTGAGACATATTAATGGCACCAGAAAGACCATTATCAGCTGACATGTCTGCAGAAAACACGTCTGCTGGTTGTCCAGCAATTAGCAAGCATAATGTCCGCAAAGGTGATCCAGCTACCAGCTGGTGGAGTGCCATTTGCTTCACGGTGTCAACATAGAACTACAAAAATTCCATGTCACCATATCAGCACCCCCATTAACAGAACAATATATTAGTGGGTGGGTTTTTGTGTATGCGTGTGTGTGTGAGAGTGTGAGAGAGAGAGAGAGAGCAAGAGGTGAAAGTGTCAGTAACAATCTGACTCTTCTCCTCAAACTTAAAATCATCTCATAAAAAACAATAATATCAAACAGAAAACAAACCTGATCGCCAAGTTGTGATGCAATGATAAGTGCAGGTCCCCACAACTGACCTTCTTGTGCACATAATAGAGCCTCTTTCTTCCGACCAGAAACCAATAGATTCTGTACCTCAGAGGCAGTTGCCTGTAATATACATTAAAAATTATTTTAGAAAATGATAAAATGGTCTATGGAGATGAAGTGCAACATTTGTTTGGGTAATGCGTAGCCTACCTGAATCTGTCCTTCAGATGGCAAATTCTGCAAGCAGTGGCTGAGAGCACCATACTGTGTGCTGTTCCTCTTTGCAGATGCAAAGAGTTTAGCAACAGCTGATTCTGGAGTATCATTCTCCTATCATAATCACAAAACCAAAAAGAATACCAAGGCCAAAATTAAATTTCTTTCTGGATGGCTCTAAGGAATATCATCAACCAGGAAAAAGTGACATTATTTCTAAAAATACCAAATGAAAGGATCCATCTCTAGGAAAATTTATGTAACAGAAGAGAAGGATCTTGAGCTCAGGAAAGATCATCATAAATGAGAAAATGAACCTTAAAAATCATATAGACAGCCAGATGAATTGACCAGTAAACAACAACATGCTTTTTGTGGATTACTTATTTTATAACACATAGCTACATTTCCTGCAGTTTGGCACAAATACTCAAGTATTAATTGTGCTTCTTTAAGTGTATGGAATCTTCTATTATTTTCTGACATTATGGCCACAGCCCCTCATAATATAATATGTTGGTCTTTTGCTCGAAATCTTTTCCTCAGACAAAATACATATCAAAATTCGAAAACGTTTAAAACCCCATATTTCTTTCATTCTTTGATATCCATGAACCTTCATTTGTTTGAATAAATCTATAAATTGCCCACAAACAGAAGATTATGCAGCTCATCATGCCAAAAGGGAACAAAAAGTACACAAATTTTGAAAGTGGTATTGCTATTTGTTCAATTCAAATTTCACAAGTTGCTTCCACAGAATAACAAATCACATAATGTAATGTTAGTGATGAACTTTGCTGATTCTTCAAATTAAGACATAAAGCTAGCGACAAAGATGTAGATGAATTTGTGCCAATAAAATGCATAAAAATGTAGATGGCAAATGACTGAATGACAAACATGATTCAATACAAATAATATAAAATGAGGCATAAAGCTATTCAATAACCTAGGGCCAACTTCAAATCCAAAGAAAATAAGTTCATGCGAAAAAAAAAAGGTTAACATACCCTCATTACTGTGTCCGAGCCAAAAGGAGATCGAAGTTTACCGTAATTCTGACAACCTATTTTAAGTAAAGAGAGGAGCAACTTCAAAACTTCACCCCTTCTATAATCCATGTCAGGAGATTCACAATTTGCAATCCTCTCATCCATCCACTTATTCAATTCCTTACTTCCAACATTCCCACCAACCAACGGACCTGGAAAGGATTGTTGGCATAATGCACGAAAGTAATTACAGGTGCCTGCTCCAGTGCCAAAAGCACTACTGTTGCCGGTGAGAACTTCCATCAAGTTCATAACACAAATAGACCCTTCCAAATGGGGATCCTTCACAAAAAAGAAACATATATGATTAGCCCTTCAACACGATCAAAATCAAAGCATAAGAATTTCAAATTAGCAACCTAATGGATCTTTAAAATAAAATGATTAGAGAACATATAAGGTCCTAACCTGGCTTCCATAGGTTGAGTTATGAAGATTACTATTATCTTTCATTACTATTAGTTTTCCACCAAACCCAAAAGTAACCAGGGCATGTGGAGGACGACCAGCAGATGATCTTCCCATATTTGGAGCATAAGAATTCTGATAGCCACCCTGAAGTGATTGCTGTGGAACATTTATTGCTTTCTTACTTCCATAGTAGTCATTGGAGAACTGCATTTGATCATTCTGCTTCACATATGCATGTTCATACTGTCGATTAAAGTTCCCGCTAGGCACAAAGCTTTTAAACCCAACAACCCCATTAACCTCACCATGACCTTGACTAGCTTTTTCATACAATGGAACTGTCCCAGTAGAATTAAAAGAATTCGGTTGATCGACATGGTTGTTCACAGAAGCCGTTGAACCATAAAAATTATCCAATTGCTGGTTTTGACTAAAATTTGAAGAAGACAAATTCTTAGCAATAGAATTGGGTTGCCACATGTTCAAACCGTGCTGGTTGTAATTACTGTAAGACTCCTGGCTTAGGCTGCCAAGTTCTTGTGACCCATAATTATCAGCTTGACTTCCTTGTTGGCTTTGGCTCTCATCACCTTGTGACCCATAATTACCAGATTGCACAAATTCACCATACACGTTATTACTATTGTTCGAATATGTACCACTAGAAGCAAATCCATTTTGACTCGGCTGATCATGAGCTTGGACTGTTGATTGTTGGGATGAATCGTAACTCTCTAACGAGTGCCATTCTTGAGCAATTGTGTCATAATACCAACCAGGATATTGAGGATCAAAAACCATATGTTCTGGATAACCATTATTATCCCCTTGAGAAACCTGACTACTCCAATTAGACACATTCTCAGTTGTGCTAGTATCCAGAACAGTTCCTACAACAGACTGAGCACTTTGTTTCAAATATGAGACCTCTGATTTCTCTGAAGCAACATTCCAATCACTACCCATAGTTGCATCAGAGCTCCCTTCTTGAGCGCTTGGGATCACATCTACTTGATACCATTGACCAGTATTCATGTCATACTTCCACCCAGGATATAAATTATCCCAATACTCACTACTACTGAAATCATGCCCATTCACCATCTCTTGAGCTCCATCAACTAGACCGTCTTGATTTTGCGCATAATCATCATCATTAAATGAATTATTTACAAAAACATCAGCCTTACTCTCGTCATTTCCATATGCAATCTTTGCTTCACCATTGGCATTCAAGTTTACATTTTCTTCCAATGTCCCAGGAAATTCCAGAGAATTCTCCCCCAAATCTCTGAAGAAATCCGAGTCCGAACCAAATCCATGATTACCATTCTGTTGCTTAGAATCTGTATTGAATGCACTCCAACCCACCTCCTTAACCACAGATCCACTACTCTTACTTGCATCTAAATCTGATACATCCTCCTGTCCAATCCCATCCTTCTTATCACCCTTATTATTTGATTCAATTACACTATCACCATTGGAATCACTTCTCTTTTCCGCAATAGATTCTCTACCAACTTTGCCTTTCGTATCAACAACACTATTATCTATACTCAGATTCGCAAAAGCCTTTGCATCGTCGGAATCAGAGTCATGAGAATCCGCCAATTTACGGTCGGGGGCGGCGGCAGAGGTGGTTGTTTTGGGTGGCCCACCGAAATCATTTTCGTCGACTAATTTGTCGAAGAAATCCTCGTCCGTCTGATCCTCCGCCTGAAATTGAGGATTTGAAGCCATCGATCAACCCAATCCCCAATACTCCCAACTCTTCGTGATCTACACAAATCAATAACTAAATACCCTCCAATTCCACAAAAATTACACAAAAACCTCGAAGTTCGAGCTGTAATATTGCGCGAACCTCGAGATCCCTAAATCAGAGATGCATACGCAGAGAAAGAGCAAGATCTAGGCTTTGCAGATGCGTTCAATTCTAAAACGATTAATGAAATATCAAATAAACTACCAAAATCAAAATTTCGGACAGAATCAAAAGAAATGATTTCAAAACTGAAAAAAAAAAAAAGTAAGAAAAAACTCACAGATTGTGAATAGAATTTGCAGTGAGAATTAGCGACAGGGAGACGATGAGAGAGAGCCCCCGATTTCGCACCACCAACACAACAACAACAAAGCAGAGAGCTTCGTTTTCCTTAATTTTCGTTTATTTATTTATTTTATTATTTATTTTCTTCACCTTGTGTGGAGTTATTTTTGTTTCGTTTTTTTATTTTATTTTATTTTTCTTTTTCGGTTTGGGTCTTGGTTTGGTTGCGTGGTTTTCAATTTTACCGCCATGTATAATATGCTTATATGAGAGCATTTACGTGGATTTTTGCTATTTCCAGTCTATAAAGAATTTCTTTTTGCTCCTTTCACTCCTTGGATAGCGTTCTCATTGGTTGAAGCTTTGAAAGATTTTCTGGCATTAGCTTAGATTCAACTGGACATTGTAGCTAATTAACATTACCTTATGAATAAGGTTTGTAATAATTATACAAATCTGCTGTCTAATATTCTACATCTTGTATTCATGCATCTATCCTATCCTCTTCTAATCATTTTTTTTTTTACTTCATATTTTGGTAACTTTTTATTCTAATTTCATATATAATAACTTCTAATTATTTAAAAAAAAAAAACATGCAAGAAATATTTTAATACTTTTATAGCTGCTTTTAAACCATAATTATATTCCTAAAAATTTATATATCATGACTACAAACATACAGTTGGTCTATACTGATGACAATTTAAACATTCATTTTTAGTTATCAAACTATCAGATTCTATGAAACGATAATAAAAAAAATTATTGATTTGTTGGTTTGTAATTATGATATTTAAATTTTTTAAAATACGTTTTAATTTTTTTTTTAAATCAAACAAACAATGTAGAATAACACAAATATATAAATAAAACACGAATTTTAATTACGATTTAAGAACGTTTTTGGGTATAAATTTTATGTTTCAGGAAATATTAAAGTATAAGACATGTTTTAATTATAATTTCCATTAACATTTTTCAAAGGTTTCACCTAACTGTAGGCCACCTACTAATTTATTTCTCTTCGATGACATCATGAAATCTATGATTTTATCAGTGAACTTAAAAAAAAAAAAAAAAAGATTTCATAACTTATTTTAATCAAAGAAAAGAAATCAATAAAGTTTATGCTATAAATGTTGTTTTATTTTTTATTTTGGGCAACAAAATTTGATTTGATTATAATTCGTCCCACCAAATGGTCTCAAACAATTTTTGTTTTTTCATCAATAATTGTTGTACGTTGCGTCTCATTATTTCAAGTAAGCTTATTCTCTATTATATTCTCCCTCTCGTTTAATATATTATATCTTCCACAAAACGGGCAAGGTTGCTTGCTTCTAGTATGTAGCTCAGATTTTCATATCATTTGTGAAGCTTCAATTTATTGCTATTTGGCATGGTTAGTTACGTTTTCTAATTGGGTAACTCACAGAGAAATAGTGTCAAAGGACAATAATTAACCTCTTTATATTCACAGCAAATTACAGCTTGAATTGCAAAGCAATTTGTGGTCATAGTTCAGTACTACTAGACATTCAATTCAAAGCTAAATGAATAATAAAGTTGGCATTATTGTTGCACTTTTTAGTTAACCAACCTGTACCTTATTTCAGAGTTAGAATTGCTTTGCACATTTCTACGCCAGTCATTAATTGCATGCGATTTCTAATCACAACGGTTTTTATCAGCTTGAGAATTCCAAGCATAAAAGAAATGAATATGCAATTCTATGGACGATTCATTTCATGTTACTTTATTCTCATTGCGTTGCATTTTCAACGCTATTTTCCCGTTGAAAATGAAACCAATTCCAATAGTTTGGCACATCTAATTCAACAATGACGGCATACATATATATTAAATGGGACAATTTCAAATACTACCCTCGTGTTTTGGTCTAATATCAGGCGGAAAGCAAGTTTGGAATTTTAAT